>BPLR01010727.1:0-99353 GCA_021605095.1 Caerostris extrusa
GTTACGTATTGCTAATTAATATGTATTTCATTACCATAACAGACTTTTTTTAAATAGTATCTATAAAAAAATATTATAGTTTTTTTTCCCAAAAAAGGGTTTTATAAAATTTTAAATTTCAAGTAACAAAATCAATAAGAATACAATATTTTTCGAGCACTTTGAATATAAAACCATTATCTACTTTATGAAGAGAGATATGTAGCATATTAGCTTTTAATTTTATGTATAGTACGAGTAGTTAAGGCATGAATTCCATTTTATTGCGTGTCATTCATGCATTACAATTAATATGCTTTTCTTTACCATAATGGACTTTCTAAATTTCTTTTTTAATGGTATCTATATATAAATAAAAGTGTTTTATAAGGTTTCATCTTACAAATAACAAAAGCAATAAAAATCATTTTTTTTGAGCACTTTAATATAGCCATTCTCTACCGCATCAATAGACATGTAGCACACATTCACTTTTATTTTTATGTATAGCACGAGTTGTTAATGAGATAATTCCATTTTTTGCTGCGTACAATTCACGCATTATCATTAATATATATTTCATTACCCTAATGGACTTTCTAAATTTCTTTGAATGGTATCTAGATCAGTTTAAAAAATTTTCCCAAAAAACTATTTTGAAATCAGCATTAATAAAACAAAAGCAATAAGAATATAGCATTTTTCGAGCAATTTAATATAAGTCATTTACATCAACTGATATACAGCATATTCAACTTTTAATTTTATGTATAGCACGAGTTCTTCTAGAGAAAACATCTCTAAAACAGTAACCTTGGTGGCCTGATGGTCAATTGACTAGCGCTATAGCCTTTGGTACCACAGGCTTCAGGTTCGATTCCTCTTGGTAACTTGGGTGTTAATTAGTGAAACACGTGATATCATTTTACCCTCATCCACTGAAGCATAACCAAATTAAAGCAAATTTTGTTTATAATTTAACATAGTATCAAACTAACAAAAATTAAATTGTTTATCGTTAAAAAGTAATTGTTGTTTAAATTGCAACATTTACTGCAATTATATCGTTCGGTTTTAAAAAAATAAAAAAAACTTAATAAGTAACTTTTTCCTTTTCTCAAATAATATATTAACCTTTAAATAAATACTTTATTATACATTTTCTAAATAAAACATTTCTTCAATCACATTGGGAAAATAATATTTTAAATGGTTTCTCTACAAAGCTCGCAATCATTATATCTAACTTGTTAACTACACGGTAAATTGAACACCACGAATATCAATAGAAATATTTGTTTATAATAGTTATGTTAATAGTTAACGAATAAATAACAGTAAATAGACTTAAGAAAGCCAGAGCATGAAAACTGAGACAAGCTCTTAACTAATAATAATGATATAATGGTAGTAATATTCTAATATATTCTCCAATTAGTGAAGTAGTTTCATTTTACTCTTATGAATATTTTAAAATATAATTTTTGTTATAGAGGCTTGTTATGAATATTGCTTCTTTTTTTTTTATTACAATCAAAAAAGACCATTGTTATATTGTTTATATCATTGAATATACATGTATATAAGAACGTTTTTGAAGATTTATATATATACTATGCTAATAAAATATTTTCTTTTTGTTTTTTTATGCATACTATATTATCATCTAGAAAAAAAGTATACATGTATACATATTTTTATACTACTTATTATTTATTATTTCTTATATATATGTGTATGGGATTATTTTTGAAGATATTATCAACTGGCATTAATAATGACTGTTAATTAATGATGTTAATAAAACATGCTATTTTATTTTCTAAGCATACTGTTTATTGGGATCTGATGGCCGAGTAACTAGCGCTCTGGCGCTTGGTGCTATGGATGTTTGTAGTAGTTCGAATCCACTTTAAACCATAGGTCCTCTTCTCCAATATGACTGTAGAGCTTTGGGTGTTGCCCTGACAACTCTAACCTGTAAAAAAAAAATCATCTCATGTTTCTTAATCTGCCAATAGACAGACGGCCTTGGCCCATTATGGGCTTTTGTGGCGCGGATGAAGATGTTATTATTTATTGTCATCTAGAAAAATTAAGTTTTAATTAATTAATTTTATAATTAATTTGAATTCTAAAATTAAATCAATTTTATAATTCTTGTTGATTAATGTCAGTCTGATGACTAAATATAACAAATTCAGCGTTACACAGGATATACTTTCTAAACTTCTATATGGCCATTGCAATATTCGTATTGTTGTGACTAATCCTCAGTGTCCTGCACTGCAAGACGGGACCCCATGAGTAGTACTGGTGTAGAGGGAAAGGGGGCAGCTTCTGTTGTGATGGTATTCCCGTTGCTACAAGTCTGACTTGGCTCCGAGTCGCTGAAGAACAGTGCTTTCTGTGAGAACTCTTAAGGGGAAATACCTCGAAAACTCCCATAGGTTGTCTGACTAACGATACAAGATGCTAAACAACTCAAATATCACTGAGTCTCCACACATTTTTGAAACAGTGTGCCTACAACAATATAGATTGAACCTCAGCCCTAATATTCACCAGTGGTGCAGGTTTCCTTAAGCATACTATTTGGTGTCATGTGACCTGATGACCGAATGCTAGCGCTCTGGCGTTCGGTACACAGGTATCGGGTTCAAATGCCGGCTTTGCCCTTGGGTGTTTTAGTGGTTCGAACCACTTTTGCCGTAGATCCCGGTCCTAATAGGGATCGTAGAGAGCTGCGGGGGCGTTGTTATCTCGCTTCGGTGGTTACCATCAAGCTGCCACCGCCCCCCTGTAATGCAAAAGGGGAGTAACATCGGTGCAGCCCTTGTGGAGAAGATCACGGGTCTATTTGCCAGCTGCATTAGAAGAAAAAAACTATTTGTTGTCATTTAGAAAAATTAAATATAAACTAGATAAACTTTTTAATAATTCTTGTTGATTAACGCCAGTCTGATGACCAGTAGATAAATAACAAATTCAGCGTTACGTATGGTATACGTTCTCAACTTTATATAGTCATTACAATATTCGTATTGTTGTGATTAATCCTCAATGTACGACAGCGCGGGGCGGACATCCTATGATTTAGTCTACACATGGGCGAAAAGAAAGCGGAAGATTCTGTTGTGATGGAAAATTCGTAGTAGTCCGATTTGATTAAATGCCTTCCCAGAAGCCATTTAGAGGGTTTGGTTTGTCGTTCTAAGGCCATTTTTTTGTACTCTTTGGGCTAATTAGATCGGCAATTTAATGTGATTACCTGCAAACACCTGCAATTTAATGTGAATTCAAAGCCACTAACATTCATGCCACCACCAGAATTTTAACCTGAAGCCCGTGGTGCCAAAGGCTGGGAGTTCTAGCCAATTGGCCCTCTGGCCGCTAATTTTAGGAGAAACTACTATGGAAAACTGCCACCAGGTAGTCTGACTAACGAGGCAAAACACCGAACAACACAAACATCATCGAGTCTACTCGTTTTTGTAAAAGTGTCTACAACAATCACCAGCTGATTGAGCCTCAGCCCTAATGCTTATACCGGCAGCGCTCGTTACCACTGAGCCAAGAGTCGGGAGCATTATTTGTGCTCATACATGGCCATAGGTATAGATGCTCGTCGGGTTTTGAACCAAACTCCGTTACCTAACCCCCAAAGATAATGGTCTAAGGTCTTTCTGGTCTTTAGTTCGAATCAAGCAGGCTTCAGATCCGAATCTTGGCGGTGGCATGAATGTTGCTTAATGGTTTGCAATCCGTGTTAAACAATACGTCCTGTCTAATAACAGCCTAAAGTGTGCATAAAATAACTGTACAGCTAAAAACCAAAACAAACCAGACCCAAACTTAATGTGCTATCCGCCAGAATACACCTTTTTGCTTGAGTTATATTTTAATTAAAAATAATTATTTATTTATTTAAAAAATCTTTAGTATTTTTATTACTATATAAAAAAACGCCATGAATTTGAATTCCCCATGTAAAATTTTCTTAAATAAAAGACTCTAAAACTTCCAAGCTAAATGTGCTAACCATCAGAACACACATTCGTTTCTGAGATATATTTTATTAAAAATAATTATTTATTTATTTAGTGTTTTTAATCAACGACAAAAACATAATGCATATTTCCTTAAATAAAAGACTCCCATAATTTATTTATTTAAAAATATCTTTATTTGGTACTTTTTTAATACGACAAAAACCTCATAAATTAGGATTCAAGATGTATTATATTTCCTTAAATATTCAAAATAACTTTATCACACTTTTATCATAATACAACAATCATGATTTACTTATTTAAAAAAAAATCTTTATTTAGTATTTTTTAATACAACGGGCAAAACATCATGAATTAGGATTCTCGTTGTATATTTCCTTAAATAAAAAGACTCCCATAGGTTATTTATTTTAAAAGAAACATTATTTAATATTTTTTTAATGCAACAACATAAACGTCATGAATTATAATTCACCATAAATATTTCCTTAAATAAAAAGATTTAAAAAATATTTAAAGAGTTCTGCTCGCTTAAAAGGGTCCATCTTTTCATTTGCTTAAAAATTAAGCAAACGACAACCAAACAATTTATTTTCTTGATAGAATAAATATTTGCTGAACAGTATTTTTGTTAGTTGTGTGTTTATGTTTCTAATTTGGATAGTTTCTATATCATTACTTATCTGATTAAGAAACAGATTTTATTGATGGCGCATTAAATTTAAATATTGTTTATTTTCCTACAGAGCACTACTTAACTTGTTAATAAAAAAAATAAATCATAAATATAAACATAATCGTCTCAAAAACATTAATGCAAATGGAAGATAAATTAAAATAATGTATTTCATGTTTATTTTTTAAACGTACAAATTCTTTATTATCAGAATGATGAATAAAATTTAACGGATAAATAAATTATCATAATGTATAAATGAATAAATAATAAATGAGTTCAATTTAATTCTTAATCTGAAATAACACTGGGGCTTATTTTTATATATTAATATTATAAATTAATACATTATTATATAATATCTATATTATTATTTAAGTAAATGTCGTATTATTAAGAAGATTAAAAAATTTTTTATTTTTTCTACCTTAAGATAGTCTATAATACTCTGGCACCTGTTAATTTGGTACTAATATATTTATAGGATATATCTATTTTTGGTAAGCAAATTTAGAGTACAATAATACCTTTTAATTTTGTACAAATATTACACTTTAAGGTAATAAAAAATATTTATTTTGAAAAAACACAGTTTTTTACGTTCAACAAAAGTCATTGAATTTATTTCAAAAATTCTTTTAATTTCATTAGCACATAAAATTATGGATAACAGTTAGAAGTTTTGACCGATTCGAAATTTTTACCTATTTACCAGCCCTGGCTACACATGAAATGCAGAGATGCTATGATGGTGAATCTAAACACACGATGAAAAATACAAGAATGAAATGTAGGATACAATGTCTAATGACAAAGAATCCACTGTATATGATATTTTGACATCATTGAACAATGACTGCAACCCTTAACGCTTCAGCATCCGTAGTGTTAGGAAATGTGGCACACGAAATTTATGGCCCATACCACATGAGTTTGCTGATCTCCACAATATCCAGAACTGTATGTTCCACTACATTCCGGCCATCGGCTATCTTAAAAAAAAAAGGACATCTGTCCAGCCAAGTCCCTCAAATATTTTAGAGTGAACCAACCACCTATGAGGAAATGGTACCCCAATGGTATTATCAAATATAATCCATTAGTACACAAATTACGGAAAAGGGTCAGGAGTTAGGAATACGAAATTATTTTACTGATTTGTCTCCCCCTGGCTACAAATGAAATGCTTAGGTGCTATGATGGTGAATCTGAGTACTTGATTCAAAAAGTACAAGAATGAAAGGTAGAATGCAATGTTTTATAAGAAAGAATCCGCTGTACATGATATTTAGATTCATTGAGCAATGACTGTAACCCTCAACGCTTCAGCATCCTCCGAGTTGTAAAATATGGTACACGAAATATATGGCTTATGACACATGAGTTTGCTAATCTCT
Source organism: Caerostris extrusa (assembly GCA_021605095.1). Lineage (NCBI taxonomy): Eukaryota > Metazoa > Arthropoda > Arachnida > Araneae > Araneidae > Caerostris > Caerostris extrusa. The sequence goes on from BPLR01010727.1 coordinate 6,066, forward strand.
CACAATATCTAGAATTGTATGTCCCACATAGGTTCTGGTCATCAGCAATTCTAAAGGAAAAAAGGATATCAGTTCAGCCAGGTAACAAGAAAAGCCCTCAAATATTTTTGAAGTGAACCAGCCACCTATGAGGAAATGGTACTCCGTCCAAAGTACCCATTATCAAATATAATCTTTTCCGTGATAACCCAATGGTATTATCAAATATAATCCATTAGTACACAAAATTACGGAAAAGAGTCAGGAGTTAGGAATACGAAATTCCTTTACTGATTTGTCTCTCCTGGCTACAAATGAAATGCTTAGGTGCTATGATGGTGAATCTGAGCACTTGATTCAAGTACAAGAATGAAACGTAGAATACCATGTTTAATAAGAAAGAATCCGCTGTACATTATATATAGACACATTGAACAATGACTGGAATCTTTAATGCTTCAGCATCCGCCGTGTCTTAAATGTGGCATACGAAAAGAGATATATAGCCCATAGCACATGAGTTTGCTGATATCCAACAATATCCAGAACTTATGTCTTACCAATGTTCTGCCTCGGTCACCTTAAAGCGAATATGAATATGAGGTTCAGCCAGGTACCAAGGCAGGCCCACAAATATTTTAGGATCTGCTAGCTAGGAAAAGGTGTCCCACAGAGTCTTATTGCCTCTTAACGCCTCAGATGAAATATATACATGTTTTTTTTTTCAATATCGTACCTATTATGCATTACAACTGCGATTAATGGTTGGAAGATCCATCGGATCCATTGGAAGATCTCACGGCCTGATGGCCAACTGGCTAGCGCTCTGGCCTTTGGCATTACAGGCTTCAGGTTCAAATTTTGGCTGTGACAGGGATGTTTGTTTGTGGTCCGGAATCCACTCTAAACTGTAGGTCCCGTCTAACTAGCCAAAAGTATTGACAAAATTACCGTTGAGCGATAAACTAAACCATTGAAAGATCTCAAGGTTTACCTTAACAGCTTTTATTTACTGTAATGTAAATTAGCATAGTATTCCTCGCACAGGCGGCCTGACGGCCAATTGGTTAGTAATCTGATCCTTGGTATCGCGGGCTTACGGTTCAAATACTGGCGGGGGCATGGATGCTTGTGAGTGGTTCAGATTGAGGCCTGAATGGCCGAATGTCTGGGAGTTCGGGTTCTAGTCCTGGCTGTGCCAGTGATGTTCGTAGTGGTTCAGAATACACTTTAAGCCTTAGGTCCCGGTCTCATATGACCGTAGAGGTTACGGAGCCCAGTCAGACTTCTCACCAACATCATTCTCAAACTATATAGGAGCAATTCAACTCTAGGCACAGTGATGTGGTGTGGTATAGTGGTAGTAATGGTTCAGATAGCGGCCTGAATGATTGAGTGTCTAGTGCTCTGATGCTTGGTACCACAGGCTTTGATTCAACTCCCAGCGGTGCCATGGATGTTTGTAGGGCTTCAGAATCTACTTTAAGCCATAGGTCGCGATCTCATATGACTGTAGAGCGTCCCAAAACCCAGTCAGACTTCTCACCGACATCATTCCCAAACTGTATAGGGATAATTCAGCTCGGATTTCCGTTATACTGCATGTTCCTATCTAATTAACCTAAAATATGCACAAAATGACCGTAGAGCTACAAACCAAACATTGTATTCTGCCCTCAATGGTGGCCATAGGGCCAATTGCTAACTCTCTTCCATTTGGTGCTACAGGTTCGAATCATGGCAGTGAATAGATGCTTGCGAATGGTTCGGGATCCACGTTAAACTGCAAGTTCCAGTATAATTAGCCTAAAGTGTGCACTAAATGGCCGTAGAGTGACAAGCCAAATCTAACCTCATTGGCATTGTTTTGGTATAATTTGCAACTTATAAATACGTGTTCCATCTTTTTTAGAAACAAATTAATTTTTATGACACCCAAAAAATAAACATTTACAAAAATTCAATTTTAATCTAAAATCCTTAACGTCTCTAGAGACGATTTTTCGTAAATTTGCGACTTTACGACGACCCCTGTAATTCTTAACATGACGTGGGTGACATTTCATATTAAACTCTTAATAAAAACGTTTTTTCAAATTCTTCTCGCAACACAAAAACGAAAAGAAAAAAAAATTTTTTTTTGAAAGCAAACAGAAAAAAAATAAAAGATCACAGCAGAAAAAGAGACCGCCAAAAGCCAAGCTGCTTAAAAAGTTTTCATTACGAAGATGTCATGTGTGTTTAACCAAAATCTGATATATTTTATTCTAGACTATTTTTCATACTTCAGCAGTACTGTTAAAAAAGATAATAAGTTGTTTCAAATTAAGAATATATACAATAAACGTGTCGGCGCTTCTCTTCACTGGTAACCCTTGTCAATGGCAAGGTTACTACATTTGGGCATTTATCGTTTTAACTTTATTTCATTTCTGCCAATATTTTTTTCTTTTTTGTTTTTAGTTTTTGGCAATATGAATAAAAAGGATATGCTAATGACTTTTTTTTTACTCTCTAATTAAAAAATTATTTTAATAATTTATGGGATTAACACATTGATTAATTTTTACAGGTAGAAAGTATAGAATCTAGATTTTCGTAAGTATAAAATGCAGAGATAAATATAGAATGTTAAGTATAGATGTGGAAGATCTTTATATTTTTAAAAATGTGAATTTCTATAGATGTTTCTTAATCTATGCATATTAAACAATCTATGATATTAAAAATTGAAAGATTGATATAATATTTAATTGAATGAATTGTTATTCCAAAAATTTTGTCCTATCTTTTACACTGGACCTGATCTCCGAGTGACTAGCTCTCTGGCGTTCGTTGCCAAAGGTTGCGGGTTGGAGTCCCAGAGGGGACTTGGTATGTGATTCGTAATTTACTTTAAAAGTAGGTCCCGGTCTAATATGACAGTAGAGCATTGGGCATTATGCTGACAACCCTACGCCGTAAAAAAGAAATTATCTCCTGTCTCGAATTCGGCCAATTGGCAGACGGCCTTGGACCACCATGGGGCTGTTGCGCAAATTATAAATTGTACTAAGTCTATTGTACTAATTCAAACCAAAATATTTTTGTATAAAATTTTTATAAAAATATATCGTATTCCATTTCATACCATGTGTAAATTTCTTTGTTGCTTATAAGGTTTGTTAATTAAAAAACCCGAAAATAAAATAAATATAAATAAAAAAATAATTACACAATTCCTAAATTTATAAGAAGTGTAATAAGATAATTCATCGTAATTATTTTAACAGCCTTCATAGCAAATTTAACGGTATTTTTAAGTATTTAAATGTAATACAGTATGTTTATTAAATTTCACAAAAAAATAAATAAATAAGTATATATGTATTAAAAAATCGATGTTGTTTAAATATTCTTGATTTCCTTACAGTTATTAAACTGAGAATATATATTTGAGGAAGGAATATATATCTGAATAGTATCAATATTTATTCATAATTGACGAAAGACACTATCATTTAAAAAAATCATAATAAAAAATGGAAATACTGAATATATATATAGATAGATAGATAGGTATATGCACTAGCAGAGATATGATAATATATTTTTCCCTGTAGTTTGAAAATACATTTTTTGCTCTTTTAGTATATATTAGTATATAGTATGTGCATTATCTTCAATGGTGCAACATTCTATGGTGAGTCAAGGCCTTCTGCCTATCCGCAGATTCAAAACATGTGATATTATTTTTCTTTTTACTGAGTAGGTTTGACAGTACTACTCCCAGGAGTCATATTAGATCGGGACCTAAGGTTTAGAATGGCTACCAAACCACTAAAACTATCCATGTCACAGCTTAGTATGCTTCATGATTATCATCGCTAGGCCATTAGAAATGCATATATATATATATATATATATATATATGATGCTAGCAACACTACCCCCACAACTCTCTATAATCATATTAGACCCAGGACCAACTGTTTAAAGTTGATTGCAAACCACTACAAACATTTATGGCACCGTCGGGATTCGCACCCGAAATCTGTAGTGCTGAGCGCCAGTCACTCTGCCAACAGGCCCCAAAAATATCATATTAAATTAGATTTAATTCTTCATCATTGACGCAGCATCCCATGCTGGGCTGAGACAGTCTGCCTACTGCTAGATTTCGAGACAAGGGCTTTTCTTTTTACGGGGGTTGGATTGTCAGCCCTACGTACAACGCTCTACAGTCATATTAAACTGGGATCTACGGTTTAAAATGGACTCTGAACCACTACAAACACCCTTAGCAGTAATACCAAGCACCAGTACGCTAATATTCAAAGAAGAAATTTTACTTTTAATAATTTAATTAGTATTTTAAAAGATTTCACTCTTCCTAAAAAATTTAAGAAATAAATTGCTATAAAGTGAATTTAGCATACCTTTTCCTCATTTTTCTTTAATTTAAATTTAAATACTAAAAAGAGAAGCAATCCATGAGCATTTTTAGCTTTATGTAATCGCTGAATAAAATTATCTCAATTATAATGGCACCATTTACCATCTTTCAAGCATCCAGCCATATTCAACTAATTACACTAATCATTCTTTAAACACGCTCCAAATAAAACACCCTGCTTTGATCGCCGCGTGATTATAATCTAACACGATTTTTCCCTGTTGCCAATTAAGACGAAAATATTGGCAAATAGAGCGGAGCATTTAAAACGCAATTGCTTGAACGGCGAAGCAAACATGGGATGATTCACCTCAGGGGCGGCCTTAACTGCGACCGGCTACTGGGAAACAATCCCTGGTCTAGAAGTACTACAAGAAGTGATTTCATAACATTTTGGGAATGGATGAAACTGCCTCCACAAAGTTGGGGGCCACGCGTTGATAATCAATTTCCTTTCATAAATTGCGATGTGCAATCAAACGGGGCCGAAATGTACGGTTCATCGGATTCTCTTCGGCCCTCCCCAAGCACGTGGTCACCCCCCCCAACGATCCTTTAATTATCGTCTGCTCGAGGGAGGTTGCAGCATCCGTTCCAAACGATCCGTGTGGTGCAGGGTTCACGACTCACCAAGGGTGACGATTTCTCTTCCTCAACAATTTGAGGTAGGCGCAGGAATTTGTGGGCCAAACTATTTTGCAAGCATGATTGGGTTTTGTTAAAGTTTTCGTTTGGTGAAGAATGCGCCACCTTGAGCAGACGATAATGAGAAATTGACGAAGATTTAAGATTCACGAGAGCAGTTTCCATCTCCTTCATTAAAAGTTTCGATTAAACGATCGCATCGTTCTTTGGCTATTGATTGGATCTGGAATCGATACCGCGGAAACAATGACGTTGAAATTTAATCCTTGAACGCTTTCTTATGAACGGGTAGTTAGTCATTTTTCAGTTGCCGGGAGATGTTTAGAACTATCTTCATGTAATCTTCTTCCATTCGATCTGAGATGTTAATTTCCGTGTTAAAAGATTAGAAAAGTTTTCATGGCCAGTGGTGTCTCCTTGATATTAAATATTTGGAAATATTTCATAGTTTTCTGCATTATCTGGGGCACTCAGTGATCTATTGTTAATTTTAATTAATTTAAACTATTACTCATTTATCTGTGATATAATAATTATCAAGATTAAAAATTATTTTGACTTTACTATTGTGCCCGAAAAGTAAGACCAATCATTTTTTTTTTTTTTCAAAAACTCTTTATTTATTCTTTCAAATTTATTTCATCGCCTTCAAAGTAATCCCCCTCCGGATACAATACACTTATGCAACTTTTTTCCAATCCTCAAGGAATGCTAAAAAGTCATCGGCCGGGATGGCCTTCAAAGCGCGTGGCGATTCACGTTGAATCTCTTCATTCGACTCAAAACGGTGCACCCGGAGTCGTCTTTTGAGTTTAGGGAATAGTCAGAGTTCGCAGGTTGTGGAACGATATGTGTTTCAATTTTGGCGAAACAGTCACGAAGAATTAATGCACTGTGAGCTGGCGCATTCAGTGTTTTCATTATCAATCGAGATTTGACACGTTTGAGGCCAAGATTGAATTATTGCGGATTTTAGGTATGCCATTAAATGGGTTATTGCGGAATTCTTAATGTTTAATGTGTGTGTTGGGAACACAGTTTAGTGTGATATTTCTAGGATCGGGTTATTACTTTTTTAAGGGTTTAAAGTTGAGTAACAACACCACATTTTACATATGTATATAAACATGGTATTCACATAAAAGAAAGTTCATCAAAGATCAACAAAATATTTAAAAAGGAATTTTTTTTATTTTATAACTGTTTAATATAAAAATGATAAGTTACAAAACATTTATCTTCATTGTTTATTAAACCAATTTTATTAAGCATTCCACCAAAAATGTTTACGCAATTCAATCAGATTTTAAACCTTCCAAAATGCCTCAAATTGTTACATCCAACATTGATAAAATGTGTCTCAAAATCCCTGTTTTTCCACAACAAACAAAAAAAATAACCATTCACCCATGTAAAAACTTTCGTTTAAATTCTTAGCTGTTTTCAATACAAAAAGTGACAATAAAAGAGTAAAATCGCCTTCTTCCAGAAAACCACACCGCAGTACCTGTATTTTTATTAAAATTCTTCACATGATATTAAGTGATACGAAGCTTAAAGAAAAGAAACTAAAAAAAAATACGCTTTCAGTATAAAATTCCTAGACCACAAGAACAATAGTTCTCAGAACTGAAAAATAATATTAAAAGGATAGTGTGGAATGTCACAACAAAAAAGAAAGAAAAAACTTTTAGGGGTGAATGATTGTGAAGAAGAAGAAGGAAAAAAAAAAAATGGCCGAAACAAAAGCTTCCACGGATTCGTCTGTAGATATCGATGCATTTGCGTGATTTGAAGTAGGCCATGGTGAAAACGGTATTGGAAAACCATTACTTGCGATATGAAATGGAAGCCACCAATAGCAACAACGGTCAGTCAACATATAGTTGTAGGGTGTTATTCTCGTGGATGTATGTGTTTTGATCTTTTAGTGTAAAGACATTGCTGATTATGGTTGGATTGTTTTTCTCAGGCACTAAAATCTATTCAATGGATGAAACTTTTAAAAATCTTTTATTCCTATGAATTATTTCTACAAGAGTTAATCTATATTTAATTAAATGCATTAAAGTTACTTAGTTTTCTTATTAATTATCAATAATCAATATATTGTTGTTATCGTTGGGTGTATTTTAATCTTCTAGTGTAAAGACATAACCAATTATGGTTGAATTTTTTTCAGATACTAAAATCTATTTGTGGAACTTTATAAACTTATATAAATAATCTTTTATACTCATGAATTATTTTTAAAATAATTATCTCTGTTTTTAATTAAAATCATTAAAGTTAGTTGGTTTTCTTCTATTAATTAACAAAATAACATTAAGGGTTGATTATTTTTATCAGGCACTAAATTCTACTCCATAGATGGAACTTTATATACTTAGATAAAAAAAAAGCTCGTACATTCATAGGAATTACTTTTTAAAGGATTATCTCTGTTTTTAATTAAAATCATTAAAGTTAGTTGGTTTTCTTCTATTAATTAGCAAAAAAATAAATAAGGGTTGATTATTTTTATCAGGCACTAAATTCTACCCATAGAGTTATCTCTGTTTTTTTTAAAATCAGGTTTTTTCTATTAATTTATCAATTAGATGGAACTTCCATAGATGGAACTTAGATAAAAATGGTGGAAACGATTATTGGAAAATCATTATCTCTACGATTAATTAAAATCACTTTTAAAGTTAGCAGTTTTCCACTAATTGCAAAATAACAGGGTTAATTATTTTATCAGGCACTAAATTCTACATATAGATGGAACTTTATTTTAGATAAAAAATGACATTTTGATACTTTTAAAGGATTATCTCTGTTTTTAATTAAAATCATTAAAGTTAGTTGGTTTTCTTCTATTGATTTTGGTTGATTATTTTGGAAAGGGTGGAACTTTATAGAATTACTTGGATGTATGTTCATGTAAATTATTTTTTTTTTAAAGATAATCTAAAAGTTTTAATTACATATTGTTGAAGGATATTGTTCTCGTGACTGTGTTTTGATCTTTTAAAGTGAAGATTAATGATTATGTTTGGATTGTTTTTCAGACACTAGCAAAAAAATCTATTCAATGGGTGATAAAAAAAAAAATTTTATAAACTTGGATGAAAAAACTTTTATTCCTATGAATTATTTTTAAATGAGTTATTTCTATTTTTAATTAAAAGCATTAAATTGTATCAGTTTTATTTTATTAATTAGACACAATCAGCATATCGTTGAAGAATATAGTTCTCGTGGATATTTTGGTTGGATTATTTTTTTGATCCTATTCAAAGGGTGGTAACTTGATGAAAACTCATTTCATGCTAGTTTTAAAACACACATAAATAAAATGACATGAAAATCAGCATTTCTTTTAAATGAAAGTTTTTCTATGAATTATTTTTTTGTTATGCATTAAAGGAGATTAATAATTAGACACAATCAACATAGTTAGGTTTTGATCCTTTAGTGTCTTAATTAAGTAATGAAAAAGTTTATTTAGTAGTAGACTCATGTGTATTGAAACTCGGTGCCCCTACTATTGTTCTACGACAGTAGAGAAATGTGTGTTTCTTTAGGTGATATATTTAATCAACATCATACGAAAATATGTCTGACTGATGCAATTGTCATATGGAAATGATTATATTAATTTCCGACCATTCTGAATCTAAGTGATATTTTTTAATGTATTTGTTTTCTTGTATAAAAAATATTAAACTATATTTCTATTTATATCAGAAACTTTGTATTTTTATTTTATTATGAGAATGCATTTCTCTTTTAATTGTAAGCCCTGAAGACTTTCGAACCATCTTTGATAAAAATGTATTGGTTAATGTAGATAACATAGTTTAGAGGTTATTTCTTATTTTAGTATACTTTGATGAATTATGAGTAAGCAGAAGAAAGCATCTTTTAATTTTAAATATTTTTTTATTAAATAACAACATCACAGAGAGCCTGTAACATACTTCTAACTTTATACAACTTTCCATTGTTGGACTTATGGAGATAATTAACTATAGAAAAACATCAGTGTGACACTTTTACTCGATCATTGAACACGCATAGATTAGATTAAATTAGAAGATTAGAAGAGAGAATAGTTTCGGGAGAACACTCTTTGCACAATGATGGCTTTATGCCTTGTGTATTATTATGTAAAATTAATAAATTTTATATTACAATAATACACCAAGGCATACTTTCAAAAATCTGGCCGTTTTTCGAGAGATATTCTCGCCAAAAGTCTCATGACTAAATAATATTCCTTATTCACCCTCTACCACTCTGTTCTTTTGTACCACGGGCTAAAGTTAGAGTTCTGGTGATGGTATGGATATTTGTTAGTGATACAAAATACAAGTTAAAATGCTGGTCCCTGTACAATTAGCTCTAAGTGTGCATAAAATAACAGTAGAGTGACAAACCAAACATAATGTATATGTGTGGTGTTTTATGCAAATAAAACTCTGAGTTCTCCAACCGGTGCCTCAAGTATCTCAACTCAATCACACCCAGTTACAATCAGGTTGCCCAACCTGCACACTACAGTTTATTATTTAAAAAATAAAAGGAAGCAAAAAAATATAATACTTTTTATTTTTTCTCAATGTCTTCTTTCAATCTGTCATCATTTTTGTTCCCTAAAAATCGACAATAAATGTTTTCATTCGAATTTCCCAAAATTGAATCAAATTTTTAAGCATGATTAAAAATTAATATTTCAATGAAGTTTCGAAATTTTATTGCCCGATTTTGTTTCCTTGAAAATCTTTTTCCCTTTCTACAATCTAACTACTCAACCCCAAGTTCACATCGGCAAACGATTTAAGGCGAAGAGCCAATTGATGTTTTCTATTTGACCAATGTTCTTCACCGTTCCACTTCATTATTTTGATGGCCTATGACCATTTCCTTTTCCGATCTGAAGTGAAGCGGAAAGTTCGCTGACCCCCTCCCTCTCGGGAACTTTAAGCACAGGGAAGCAACTTTTAGAAGCTTTCAGAACTTCTATTGACGAGTTATAATCACTTTGGAATTGCGTTTTAGTTCCAAACAAAGAAAAGTTTTCCTCACCAAGTTATAGAACAATTTTCTGTAAAAATCCAATTATGAATTTCTTAAGAAGTAAACTATTATTAAATAGTCGATAAGATTGATTTTAAATGATTTTGTATTATTTGGACACAGTTTAAGAGTGAAAGATAAATGGGAAGAAGAGGTCCATATAATAAAACGAACTGAAGAGAACAGACTGTTCTTGAAAACTTGCGTAGTCTCATCTCAGCCGTTTGTATTCGAATGGGTTTAGGAATTCTTGTTGTTTGTAGTCTAAATAAGCGTGTTTAAAATATTTTACGGCCAAGTTAAGGTCATTTTATAAATGCAAATAACTGAGTTGCTGTTTGAAGTAAATGGGCGAGTAGGTCTAATATCGAATGTATTAGAAGCCTTTGCAGCCTGATTGGCAATTGGCTGAAGCTCTGCTTTAGTACCACAGGCTTCATTTTAAGGGGTCTGATGTCCGAGTGGCTAGTGCTTTGGCGCCCGGTACCATAGGTTTCGATTTCGAATCCTGGCTGTGCCGTGGAGATTTGTAGTGGTTCTGATTCCACTTTAAATAGTATGTCCCGGTCTCATATGACCGGGATCTCACCCCACATCATTCCCAAGCTGTAAAGGGCAACTCAGCTCTAGCCACAATGTTGTGGTGTGGTGTAGTAGTAATAGTTCATTTTAATCGTGAACTACAAAAATTATGTTAGAACCTAACTATATGCGAATATTATATATTTTAAGAACCATATAATTTTAAAGTACTTACAAACATTTAACTTATTGATCGGACTTTGTCTGAAATCATTATGTGAAGTAATAATCAAGTAAAAATAATTTTTAATACTTATAATGTCGACAATTATTATACTACAGAGAAATGATTAATAGTTAAAATTAATTAAAAATAACACTAGATCCCCTGACTGCCTCAGATAATACAGAAAACTATGAACTATTTTCAAAGATTTAATATCAAGAAGATACCACTGGCCATGAAAACTTTTTTTCTAATCTTTTAACACGGCAATGAACATCTCAGATCGAATGGAAGAAGATTATGTAAGATGTTTCTGAACATCTCCCGGCAACTGCAAAATGACTAACTACCCGTTCATAAGAAAGCGTTCAAGGATTAAATCTCAACGTCATTGTTTCCGCGGTATCGATTCCAGATCCAATCGATAGCCAAAGAACGATACAATCGTTTAATCGAAACTTTTAATGAAGGAGATGGAAACTGTGCTCGTGAATCTTAAATCTTCGTCAATTTCTCATTATCGTCTGCTCAAGGTGGCGCATTCTTCACCAAACGAAAACTTTAACAAAAACCCAATCATGCTTGCAAAATAGTTTGGCCCACAAATTCCTCCGCCTACCTCAAATTGTTGAGGAAGAGAAATCGTCACCCTTGGTGAGTCGTGAACCCTGCACCACACACACACGGATAGTTTGGGACGGATGCTGCAACCTCCCTCGAGCAGACGATAATTAAAGGATCGTTGGGGGGGGGGGGGGAACACGTGCTTGGGGAGGGCCGAAGAGAATCCGATGAACCGTAAATTTCGGCCCCGTTTGATTGCACATCGCAATTTATGAAAGGAAATTGATTATCAACGCGTGGCCCCCAACTTTGTGGGAGGCAGTTTCATCCATTCCCAAAATGTTATGAAATCACTGCTTGTAGTACTTCTAGACCAGGGATTGTTTCCCAGTAGCCGGTTGCAGTTAAGGCTCGCCCTAGGGTGAATCATCCCATGTTTGCTTCGCCGTTCAAGCAATTGCGTTTTAAATGCTCCGCTCTATTTGCCAATATTTTCGTCTTAATTGGCAACAGGAAAAATCTTGTTAGATTATAATCACGCAGCAATCAAAGCAGGGTGTTTTATTTGGAGCGTGTTTAAAGAATGATTCGTGTAATTAGTTAAATATGGCTGGATGCTTGAGCGATTGTAAATGTTGCCATTATAACTGAGATAATTTTAATCAACGATTAGATAAAGCTAAAAGGCTCTCGCATTGCTTCAAATTCTAGTATTTAGATGGGAATTAAAGAAAAATGTGGAAAACGTATAATAATTTCCCTTTATAGGACTTTATTTCTTAATGTCCTTTTCTTTCGTTGATTGTCTATATATCGTTAAAGGTCGCTGTTCTGTTTATGTGTTTTGACCTTTTAGTGTAAAGACATTACTGATTATGGTTCGATTGGGTTTTTTGTTTTCAGACATTCAATGGGGGACTCTTTATAAACTCAAACCAAATAATGTCGTACATTTATATGAATTTCTTTTTAAAAGATTATGTATAATTTTAATTTATAACATTAAAGCTAGTCGGTTTTATTTTATTAATTAGCATCAATCAACATATTGTTGAAGAATGTTGTGTCCCGTAGATATGTTTGGATCTCTCAGTATAAAAAGACATAACCGATTATGGTTGGATTGTTTTTTTTCAGACATTAAAATCTATTCAATGGGTAACATTATAACTTAGATTAAAAAAACCTCATACATTTATATGAACTACTTTTTTAAGGATTATCTCTATTTTTAATTAAAAATATTACTGTTAGTTAGTTTTATTTTATTAATTAGCAACAATCGACATATCGTTGAAGGATGTTGTTCTTATGATGTTTATTTAATATTTGTGTGTTTTTGTTCTTGTGATGTTTTGGATTCTGTTTTGATTTTCTAATGTAACCGATTATGGTTGGATTGTTTTCTCAGACATCAAAATCTAATCAATGAGTGGAACTTTATAAGCTTAGATATAAAAATAATTTATTCCAATAATTTTTGAAGAGTTATCTCTATTTTTAATTAAAAGCATTATGGTTAGTTGATTTTCTTTTATTAATTAACAATAATCAATATACTGTTGAAGGATGTTGTTCTCGTGGGTGTGTTTTTGATCCTTTATTATGTGAATAGTTTTCTTAGACCGATTATGGAACTTTGAATAACTTTTCTTAGACACTAAAATCTGTCAATGGATGAAGAATGTTGTTCTTTATAAATCTTAGATAAATGAAAACTCGTTTCATTCATATGAATTATTCTTAAAGAAAAAAGCTATCTCTAATTTTTTAATTAAAAAGCATAAAAACATTAGTCGGTTTTCTTTTATTAATTAGCAACAATCAGCAGATCATGTTGTTCTCAACATTTATCTTTTAAGAACGTTGGTTTGGTCGATGGGTTTTGAACATAAACTTTAGATAAAAGAAAACTCATGCATTCATAGGAATCACTTTTAAAAATTAAAAGCTATTTTTAATTAAAAGCATTAACTTGTTACCGATTATTGTTGGAACGTTGTTCTTTTGTTTTGGTCTTTTTAGACATTAAAATTCTATTCAATGGTTGGAACTTTAAACAAAAATATTTTTTATTCCTCTGAATTATTCTTAAAATAATTATCTCTATTTTAATTAAATGCATTAAAGTTAGTCAGTTTTTTTTTATTAATCAGCAACAATCAGCATACTGTTGAAGGCTGTTATTCTAGTGGATGTTCTTTGATATTTAAGTGTAAAAACACAACCTATTATGGCTGGATTGTATTGTTCAGACACTAAAATCCATTCAATGGTCCTTTATAAAGTTAGATAAAATAATGACGTACATTCATATAAATTACTTTTTAAAGGATTATCTCTATTTTTAATTAAAAACATTATCTCTCTTGAAATGTGCTAAATATTGTACGCCTTCAATTAATGTCTATGCTGCTTTCGCTTGTGTAAATAAAATTGTGAGTTATCCCATTTGTGCCTCAAGTATATCAATCCAATCACACCCAATTAAAATCTGGTTGCCGAACCTGCATGCTACAGTTTTTAATTTCAAATAAAAAAGAAATAAAATATAACGCATTTTATTTGCTCTCAATATCTTCCTTCAACCTGTCATCATTTTTGTTCCCTAAAAATCGGCAATAAATGTTTTCATTCGAATTTCCCAAAATCCAATCAAATTTTTAAACATGATTAAAAAATCAATATTTCAATGAAATTTTTTATTCCCCATTTTATTGCCTTGAAAACCTTTTCCCCTTCCTACAATCAAACTACTCAACCCCAAGTTCATCTCGGCAGACGATTTAAGGCGAAGAGCCAATTGATGTTTTCTATTTGACCAATGTTCTTCACCGTTTCACTTCATTATTTTGATGGCCTATGACCATTTCCTTTTACGATTTGAAGTGAAGCGGAAAGTTCGCTGACCCCCTCCCTCTTAGGGGAACTTTAAGCACAGGGGGAAGCAACTTTTAGAAGCTTTCAGAACTTCTATTGACGAGTTATAATCACTTTGAAACTAAGTTTTGCTTCCAGACAAAGAAAAGTTTTCCTCACCAAGTTGTAAAACATTTTTCTGTAAAATCCCATCATGAGTTTCTTAAGACGTAAATGATTATCAAATAGTTGGTAAGAATGTGGCTTTAAATGAATTTGCATCATTTGTGCGCAGTTGAAAAGGTAATAGGTAAATGTGAAGAAGACGTCCAAATAATAAAACGAACTGAAGTGAACAAATTGTGCCTTTTTGTTTTTTGTTTGTATTAGATTGAGTTTATGAATTCTTGATGTTTGTGGTCTTAAATATGAGTGTTTAAAATATTTTGTGGCCAAATAAAAGTCAATTTGTAATTGTAAATAACTAAGTTGCTGTTTGAGGTAACAAGCGTAGCTGTAGTAAGAATAGGTCTAATATCAAATCTAATGGAAATCTCCGTTACTTTTCAGAAACAAGGAGATATTACAGCGATTATGATATAAGCATCTACCATTGATAACCAATCTGCACGGTCCAAGTTTACAGGGTTTTCCCTATATAACACGCAAATTCAGGGTAGATACCCTAAATATTTTCACTACAATATGGGTTGGTTATGATATACGTAAGTTATCTATCGTAAGTTAGTTCCTGTCAAGCCTAACTGTTAAGCCTATACCCATATTAGCTATCTAGCCCGACTCGTGTCTTAGTGAAACGTGCGTCACTGATGGTTCATTATCATTCATGGCTGAGGTTCAATCCGCTGGTGGCTTCAACACTGTTTCAAAACTCGAGGAGACTCGATGGCGTTGTGATTCTCAGCATCTTAACTCACTTTAAACCAAAGGTTCCGGACTAGTATGATTGTAGAGTGCCTGGGCTGAAAACCCTACCATATAAAAAGAACATCTCATGATTTGAAATCTGACAGTGGGCAGATGGTCTTGGCCCACCATGGGGCTGTTGCGGCAATGGAGAAAAAGAAAATATGAATATCCTATATATATATATATATATATAACTTTCATATATCATACAACATAACTTCATATATCTTTATTAAATAAATGAATAATATATCAAAACATATATTATTCATTTATAAAAAATGCATTCATTTATGTTTTGTATATGGGGGGCCTGAATGGCCGAGTGGCTAGGGCTCTGGCGCTCGGTACCACAGGAATCCCTGGTGGTGCCATGGGTGTTTGTAGTGATTCGGAATCCACTTTAAACTGTAGGTCCCGGTCCTAATAGGAGCGTTGCGGGGGCATTGTTACTCCCTGTCCGTGGCTTATCTTCAAGTTACACGCGCCCCCTGGGCAGTGCAAAGTGAGTAACGTCGGTGAAGCCCCTATGGTATGAAAAGATCACGGTCTATCTTGCCGGCTGCATTAGAAAAAAATTGTTTTGTATATATATATATATACAAAACATAAATGAATGATTTTCTTCACATTTTTCTATATAGGCTTCGAGTTCCACTAACATTAACCCGAACACCCACCTATGAAAAGGGACAGAATAATGACATCTGTATGTGTCTTCCTCTAATTTGAATGAATGGGCGAAAAAAACGGAGAAATTCCATCCAGTTAAAACCTGGCTATTGTCACTATCGCCATCGAGTCTCCTTGATCCTGAAAGCAGTGCCTGCATTGCTTCTGACAAGAGCGGACTAATATTGATTAAAAATACATTTAATTAATATTTCCTTAAATTATATTTTGATACTTTACAGTTATAAAACATTTTATTGAGCAAAAACAAAATATATTTAGAATGATTTTTTTTTTAAATTTTTTTGTATAATAATGATTTAATAAGAGTAAATTACTTCTGCTAATCATTATTTTCCAGATATTAGCATTTATTTCCAGAAATTAATTTAAATTGTCAAAGTATCTTGATACTAAAAAAATTTTTTTTTTCAAAAGTAAATTATTTTGTTTTTTATTCTTAACCTTTAACTATGAATGAAAAAAAAAATAATATTATGTTAAACAACTGTATAAATTAATATCAGCTATGAAATCTGTTTTGCGATTTCCATATTTATAACTTGGTAATAAAAAATTTAATAATTTAATGCTATTTTTGACATTATTTTAATAAGCATTCTTTTATTTTGTGGAGTTTTAATTAAAAAATATATCAATAACACCTTTCTATTAGAAAAAATAATGAATAAAAATATTCATTAAATAATTTTTTTTTTTTTTTTTTAAATGTCACTAAGGTATATTATTTACAATTTCTTCAAAAAATTTTCTTTTGTAATTTTAATTAAAACCAACACATTTTGTATGTTATTTTAAGTTTAGTAAATGTTAATTTTACTCAGCCGTTATAAAAATTAATTTTTCTAGGAACTGCAATTAATTTTCATCAAATTTATTAATAGAATTTTCTAAACTAATATTGATATTAAAATAGATTAATATTTTGTTTCGAAAAAAATATATTTAAAACTTTTTTTACCGAAAATATTTTGTGGCAAAGCTTATAATCTACTTCTTTGAAATCTTATTATTAAAACGATTTTTTTAGTTTGCTTGTTATAATAAAATAAAATTTAAAAATATTTTCACCGAAATTATTTGGTAGAGTGTTTAAAAAAGATTTCCAAACTATTTTAATAATAACACGTGAACGAAATTTAAATAGAACAGTGAGAATTATATTATTTAAAGTGTCAATTTTTACTACATAAAAATGTTAAAGCTGATATATTTATACGAAATTAATTATAACAAAATACTATATAATAAAATACATAATGATGTTTTAATGTATGTTTGTCTTTATTTCTTACTAACCAAATATAAATTTAAAGGAAATATGATTCAATTTAAACTAAAAATAATTTATTGTAATAAGTTTTAATGAACTAAAAATTTATGAAAATAAAAAATAAATAAATAAAATATATATATGTAAATATAATAAATAATAAAAATATAATGATAAATAAATATAAATAAAATAAATAAATAAATATAAATAATTAAAAATTAAAAACTGAAATCTTTTCACGAATTTTAATTTATTATATGTGAACTCATTTTGCTAGAGGGATTTGGGCCATACACGAAGTGATATACATTGGTATACTTCCATGTTAAGAAATGTAAATATTTGTAATTTGTTACCGACAAGAGATTTATGAAGCAATTGGTCAGAATACCAGAAGAGTAGAAGTTCTGCATTTTAGGTTCCGCTTGTTTATTTGGAGATTTTTTCCCTTGCTATTTTCGCCAAGTCCATCCTAAACTGCTAAATAGCCGCTGCGGTTACAAAATACTACGGTTTTGGCGACTCCTTTGGCGCAGAAAAGAGACTTGGCGAAATCGGAACACTAAAAATTCCACAAGAACTATCAATTTAAAAAACAACAAATTTAACAAAATTTAATAATTCTAGAATTTTTGAAGAAGCATTGCTCAAAAAACTCATTTGTAAAAAATTGTACTCATCTATGGCAGTATTAATGTGTTAAAAATGTAAGCATAAATTAATAATTTATAAATGCAAAGAATTAAAAATAATAAACAATAGTCAAAAATAAAAAAAAAAAAAAAAAAAAAATTTCTTTCTTACAGCATAACACATTTCTTTATGCAGAACGAACATGGCATAATAAAGCTTGCAATCGAGTGATTTGATTTTCTATATAATTTTTCTTAATAGTAATTAATCAATAATACAAAAGATTGGCATTGCCTACAAAAATTAATATGTTGAATATGTATTTTACTGAATAATAAATAGTATAAAATTAAATAATATGTTGTCGATTTTTATTTCATTTAAATGATAGCATTTTATTATCTATTTCTATTTGTTTAGTAGTATTTTTTACGACAAACTTAGATATTTTTATTTATATCATTATGAAAAAAATTAAAAATTTTAAATGTGAATATAAATAAAAGAATTTAAAATGTAAAAATATATTTTTAAATTTATATGATTGGCAACATTTACAACACATAAAACATTTATTAAAAAATTAAACACAAACAGCAAATTAAATTTAAAATCAAACAATCTTTTTATTCAAAGTCTAAAAAACAAATAAAAATATAATTCTTAATTTTGTTTATTTAAATATTCTCGTACTGTTTATTATATTTTAATTTATGAAAGCAGAATTATTTTTAATCATTTCAGAAAAATAATTTTATTGTTTGGTTAATTTGATATAAAAAAATGTTTTATTAAAAAAAAAAAAGGAAATTTCTCTGCATTTTAATTTTTTATCACACTAATTCAGTTAATTAATTTATAAATAATTAGTATTTATTATTTACGCATGTTAAGAAAAAGAAATGAAAGAAAACGATTATTAAAGAAAACATTTTAAAACAAAAGTTGCACCATTAAAAATTAAGTTTAAGTGTAATTAAAAAGTATTAATGTGATTTTATTCACCCAACAAATAATATAAAAAAAAGTAATCGGATGGGATATATAGATATATATATAGATAGATAGATAAACGATATATACCTTACCCAATTAGTTTAGAATTGAATGTAAGAACAAAACACACCACTTCAATCTTATAAAAATTAAAAAAAACTATAGAATTCCAAACGATTTTCTTTTCTAGAGAAATCTCATTTCCACTTTGAAATAAAACTCTTTGCTTTCACCAGAAGATTTTTTCAAACAATTTTACATCAAGTTTTCTTCAGAATTAATATTTTTTACTAAATTATTTAATAATTACTCACTTATTAAATAATTTATTATATATTACTGTTTTTACATTTTAAAAATGTACAGCATTTCTAACACACCTATTTTGAATTATCTCATTACGATAAAATATAAAAAATTATATAATATCAACATAAGTAAAAATAATTTACAATGTAAAAAAATAATAATTTTTAAATTTATAGCGGTAACATTTACGACACACAAAACATATATTAAAAATCTAAATTATTCATTCAAAAATCTTAAAAAATCTTAATGTTTCACATAAAGAAACCTTTTTTAATCAAAATTATTTCTAAAAGCAAATAGAAATATAATTCTTAATTTTGTTCATTTAAAAATTTTCGTGCTCGTTATTATATTTTAATTCATTTTAGACAATTAGAACAATTTTTTAAATTTTTTTTCTGGAAAATTAAATTTATTGTATGGGTAATTTGGTATCAAAAATTGTTTTATTAAAAAAAAAAGGAATTCTTAAAAAGTTTTCATGATTTGCGATATTTCTCAATATAAAAATCATAAATACTTAGGAAAAGAATTAGACTTCTCTGAATTCATACAAATTCATTTGATTAATTACAAAATAATTAGTATTTATTATTTATGCAAAGAAAATAGAAATATGATGAAAGGAGACGATTATTAAAAAGTTATTCTGAAATAAAAATTGTACTATTAAAAAATAAATTTCTGGTATATTTAAAATATAATTAAAGTGAATTTTTTAATGATTTTTAGTCACCAACAAATAAAATAAAATAGAAAAAAATTGTAATCGAATTGGCCAATATACAGATTAATCATAATGATTAGAATTTAATGTAAGTACAAAACACACAACAACATTCTTAAAAAATAAAAAATAAACTATTGAAATGCAAACGATTTTCTTTTCTTGAAGAATCTCATTTTTCACTTTGAAATAAAATTATTTTTGCTTTCAGCAGACGATTTTTAAAACAATTTTACTTCAAATTTTCTTCAGAATTAATTCATTTTATGAAATTATTTAATAATTACTCAATTATTTTTTTAAATAAATAGTATTTTGTGAGCTCAAATAAGTGAGCTAATAATTTTTTTTTTTTTTTTTTTATTTCCATTGGCAGGCTACAAAAAGTAATAAAATTAAAAAGAAACAGAACACAAAGAACATGAAAATATCAACGAGAAACGAAAGAAATCACATAGTGACATGTTTAGCCCATAAGGGCCCTACCTCCCAGTAACGATAATACACAGTAGAGGAAGGGCAGACAGGAAGGTGAAATGAATCCATGTCCTCCCAAGACTGCAGAGCATGCATTTTGGGCTTGCAAATATTTTCATACGAAAAAGATGATTGGCCATACAATCATGGCCCGTCAGGAGTCTGAAAAGGGCAACAGCTTTAAACCTGGGCTGATCAGGGATGTTTAAAATAAAGTTAAACCAGGTTTTAGATGAGTTGCCTTCAAGTAGATTATCAGATAGAGTGTTTCGAAAAAGTCTCGGATCATCAGTTTCATCGAGTGAAAAGAGATGTCTTTACAAAAAAGGTTTGAGTGATGGTTGTTCCCTTTTTGGCAAGAGAATCCGCCTTCTCATTGCAAGATCCCACTAATGGCCTGGGATCCACTGAAAAACGATATTCTTGCCCTTTGAGTCAAGATCTTCAAGACAAGAGATACACTTTTCGATGGAAGTAGACTGAGGTGTTAGGGCGGAGTTGATTGCCAAAGGTGTTGCCTTGCTAATAAATTATATAAGCTAATAAAAAAGAATACACATGGGAGAATACCAATGTTAAATAACCCATCAATGTTAAATAACCCGTTGCCGCATAAACTAATTTTATGCTGCAACGGGTCAGAATATTACAAGAACAGTCCTTCACTTTAGGGTTCCGCTTGTTTATTTGAAGATTTTTTTCCCTTGATGTTTTTGCCAACTCTCTTCTAAACAAACAAAACGGTAGCCGCGGTTACAAAAATACTGCTGTTTTGGCTATTCCATTTGGCGCCGAACAGAGACTTGGCGAAATCGGAACCTAAAGCGCAGAATACCCTCAAGAACTATCATATTCAATAGTGATAGGAATATAACAATATTTTTTTCTAATACAGCTAGCAAACGCTTAGACATGGACGTCTTGGATGCTTTTTAAAGGCAAGTTCTGCACAGACGTTACTCACTTTGCATTACCAGGGGGCGCGTGTAACTTGATGGTAAGCCACGCACGCGGAGTAACAATGCCCCCGCAGCGCTCTACGATCCTATTAGGACCTGGACCTACGGCTTAAAGTGGATTCCGAACCACTACAAACACCCATGGGCAAATACGGGATTTCAACCCGATACCTGTGGTACCGAATGCCAGAGCTCTAGCCATTCGGCCATCAGGCCCCACATAACAATATTATAAACATTAAATTTCTATTATAATAAAAAGTAATTAATGTGAATTTTTATGATTTTTAGTCACTCAATAAATAAAATAATAAGAAAAATTGTAATAGGATGGGATGATATACAGGTTAACCATAAAATTTAGAATTTAATGTAAGAGCAAAAAGACACAACATAAATCTTAAAAAATAAAAATTAAAACTATAGAATTCCACACGATTTTCTTTCCTAGAAAAATTTCATTTTTACTTGAAATAAAATTAACTTTGTTTTCATGAGAAGTTCTTTTAAAAACAAATTTTGCATCAAATTTTCTTCAGAATTAATTAATTTTTTAATAAATTAGTCAATAATTACTCAATTGTTTTGTAAATTGATATTATTTTGTGAGCTCAAATACGTGAACTAATAAATTATATGATTTAGTAAGAAAGATCATGGAAAAATTTTAAAAAAAAAACTTGCAAAAGAAATTAAAATATATATATATATATACAAACTTACATATATTTCAGTGAAATTGCCCAAAAACAACAGACCTCGCTACCCATATATTTTATGGGCAAAAATAATGGATATAATGAAACAAAATTGGCTCTCGCACACAAATGGACAACAAATTAACATACAAATTTCTTTTCCTTATAAACCTAGATAACCAGGTATAAAGTAGCATTAGTATTCAATAATTAAATGAATGAGATGGAAATTTTATTTTAATTGTATGTAATATATTACCTTATGAATATTGTCGTAAGAGAATCCTACAAAGCATTTGAAGGAAATTTAAATACTATGAAGACCACCTATTCATTATCGTTCACCAACCTATCTTTAGATTTCTATAAAAATAAAAACATTTACAAATTAGCAGAAATTACTGTGCATAAAAGAAGACGATTTGAAAAACTTAAGTACAATAAATTTTGATAATTTTATTCATAATTTACCTGTTACCAGCACGATATATCACCGTGTGGATATATCTCGCAAATAGATAATTTTATCATCAAGGAAAATTATAATGTAATAGATTATGCAAAGTGACGTCAATTAAGCTAAGCAATATTATGGGATAATTGGGTTACCCTTCGAAATAATAATTTCATTATCTAGTAAAACGTTCGAAAAATGCTTCTATAAATAGAATGGGTTTTATTACTAGAGGATATTAAGTTATAAAACTTGATTTGCAATTCCATTATTTGGTATTATTATAGTAACGATTCCGATTCAAACAAAAAACAAAATATTCTTTTTAAAATGTTTTATTTGATATGACAAACGACTTTATAAAAAAATTATTGTTACATATAATTATTATATATCTTATGTAATGCATAGATATTTTATTAGATAAACTAGATTGATTTATTTATTAAAATTAATTTCATTAGATTATTTTATAAATAATTTTTTTATAACTATGATATATTTAATGCAAATCGTTAAAAAAATGTTCGCATACAAAAAAAAATTTCAAATTAATTTAATGATATATTGTAAATTTACTGATTATAGAGGTCATTCAGTCGAATAAAATTGAGTTAATTCTGTATATATATATATATAAAGATAAAAATAAAACAACAATAATAACAAAAATTTTTTTTTTTAAATGTTGATTTTAAATTTTTAAACAGTTTATTTTATTAAGAATATTAAATAATTTTCTATTCCTTCACAAGAACTGAAGAACAATTCTCATGGAAATATGTTTGCTGTGAAATCATCATTTTAGAGTGATAATATTTCAATATATATATGTACTAGAAGACCCGGCCACGCGTTGCTGTGGCTTTCTTGTATTTCATTCAATTATTAGATACTATAATTGGTATTGTTAAGGAAGTGATTGGTAAAGAATGATGAAAAGATCAAATTAAGTTTCAACGAATAGAAAATGTTTAATTTTTATTAATTTGATGAATGAGGTAGATAATGTTGATTTTTAAGACTGTTTTTAATTATTTTACGTAATATAATTTTTAATAATCATTACTTTCATTTAACTAAGAAATGAACAATATTTCTTGTTAGTCTGTCTTTCGTCGAAATAAATAAATTCGATGGTTTTCGAACACGTGAGCATGCAACATACAGCTGCCCATGGGAGAAACACGGATTCTGAGGTTAGATTTTTTGGTGGTCGTTTACTGAAAATGATAATTAAAAAAAAATACAATACAATTAAAATAAAATCGGGATATAATAAGAAAAGACATTAAAAAAATTCACAATAAAATACAAATGCAAACGATCGTGTAAGGTACACGAACACCTTCGAAAAGG
The DNA here is from genome assembly GCA_021605095.1 of Caerostris extrusa. Lineage (NCBI taxonomy): Eukaryota > Metazoa > Arthropoda > Arachnida > Araneae > Araneidae > Caerostris > Caerostris extrusa. Next base: position 29,874 of record BPLR01010727.1, read on the forward strand.
AATGTTTTGAAATTTTTTATCTTTGTACACATTTTTGGATTGAATGTATCTAAAAACTAATGATTTCACAGAAGAAAAATTTCATTATTATTTTTTTTAATTTTTATAAGCTAAAATAAGGGTAAAAATGGTCAAAAATTGATACTGTTACAAAACCTGAAATCAAATCAATATTTTTTAAATTTCTAAGTTTGTATTTGTTTGTACTAACATTTTACAATGAATAGACCTCTGGTAAATTTATATCTTTAATATTTATTATTTTGTGCTAGTTTAAATGCTGTCGACACAAAATTCCTCAAAATTTGCATGTAATTCCAAGTTTAACAATTGAAATAAAAAATATTTATGTAGCTATAATCATTTCAGAGGTCTATTCCCTGTAAATATTTATGAAAAACATAAATACAAAGTTTTGTAGCATTTGGATCAAAATTACTTGTGTTATGGTGTTTCACATGAAAACAAAAAGCATAAAAATTCATTCTGAGAAAAAGCTAAAAACAACTTTTAATTAGATATATTACTTTTAAAAATGTTGTAAATATATTATAATGCCATTGAATTATCAAGTTCATAGTCTTATTTATTAAAAAATATAGTTTTGTTTTTCCTTAAAGCTGTAAATATTTTCTGAGCTTTGTTTTGAAAAAAGTTAAAATTTGCTCGACAAACTTTTTTTTTACAACTTCCTGCTATTTGCAAAGGCTTTTAATATGAAATGACCTGAATTTAAAATATTTAGCCTTTTTGCAAGTGTTTTGATTAAATATATTCAAAACCTTTGAATTTCACATAAAAATATCAACTTTAACTATTCTTTATACAATTTATTCTTTAAAATATGGATAAACATTGCAAAAATGTGATATTGTTGCAAAATTTTATAATTCAAAAATAAATAAAACATGAATAGTTTTTCCTTTGCAAGTATTTTTGTGCTGGGAATATCCTTATGTAGGTAATATACTGTTTTCAAATTTATATCTTAATTATTTATACATTTTTGTATGCTTAAAGTTTGTTGACACAAACTTTTTTTTACAAATTTACAAAAATTCTTAGTTTAAAAACTGAAATAAAATAATTTATGAATTTAGGTTAATTTCCATGTTCTATTCCTTTCATACATTTAAAGAAAACTTTTACATGAAGTTTCAAAGCATTTAGAACAGAAATATTTTTATTGTGATGTTTTGAATGAATACAAAATGCATAAAAATTCAAATAAGAAATAATTAAAACCAACTTTTAAATATAAATAAAAACAAATGTACATACATAAAAATGTTATTGAGCTTTAAATTCTCCTTTATTAATATAAACACTTATTTATTTGTTTTGTTTTCTTTAAATAACTTCCAATTTAAAAGTACCATTTATCAATTTTTCTTCGACAATATTCAAATCACTCAAATTTATAACTCAAATTCTTTGTTTTTCAAATAACAAAAGTTTTTAAAATAAATGTCCTTGATTTTCAACTTGCAACTATTATAATACCTTTTATAAAATTTTAATGTTATCATTATATTAAATAATTGCAGAGTTTACTTCATTTTCACACTTTTCAAAAATCCTTGAAAATTCATTATCTTTCTTTAAAATTATATTGTCTATATTATATTATCTTGTAGATCACATTTCATTTTAGAATTCTTAATCAAATACAACACATGTTGACAAACTTTAAGCATAGAAAAGTTCAATGTTTTGATTCACAACTTTTCATTCAATATATTTTATTCCAATTCAAACTTAGAAAATGTGTTTTTCTTCTTCACAAAAAATGTTTTATTATTTTATGATGAAAGAAATCACAAAACAAATGGAAAAAGTTAATGAGCTTTTTAAATTTTCCTTTATTAATATAAACACTTATTTATTTGTTTTGTTTTTCTTTAAATAACTTCCAATTTAAAGTACCATTTATCAATTTTTCTTCGACAATATTTAAATCACTCAAATTTATAACTCAAATTCTTTGTTTTCCAAATAACAAAAGTTTTTAAAATAAAATGTCCTTGATTTTCAACTTGCAACTATTATAATACCTTTTATAAAATTTTAATGTTATCATTATATCAAATAATTGCAGAGTTTACTTCATTTTCCACTTTTCAAAAATCCTTAAAATTCATCATCTTTCTTTAAAATTATATTGTCTATATTATATTATCTTGTTAGATCACATTTCATTTTAGAATTCTTAATCAAATACAACACATGTTGACAAACTTTAAGCATAGAAAAGTTCAATGTTTTGATTCACAACTTTTCATTCAATATATTTTATTCCAATTCAAATTTAAACTTAGAAAATAAAAAAAAAATATTGATAATCAAATCAGGTAATACTTACATACATTTGATTTATTTCTCATAGAAATAATATAAATTTCATACAATATAATTTTCACAAAATTTAAAGTAGTACATAAAACAATAATATTCAGAACATGAGAATTTTACGGTTATGTAGTACAGGCATCGAGACACGGCGCCATCCTTTTATTGTGGTATATCTTTCGTCTGTGGTGGAAACAAACTTTTTACTCCAACGATGAAATTAGTGTAAATAAGAATTCTGCAATTAATTATCGAAATAATAATAAAATAGTCATTATATTGTTCGAAAAATGAAGCTACGAAATCCTCTAATTGCAGTATTGCAACCCTAAGGAAATTGGCGAAAATTCAGGGTTGCAAGATTGGCGCCTTCCTCAATGGTAGATTTTAAACGATTGTTGCCACTACATTGGTTTGCCAAAGAAATTTTTAAAAATATTTAGGGGTGGGCCACCCTTATCACTTAGGGGTTTAAAAAATAGATTACGACCGATTCGCAGACCTACCAAATATGCACAAAAATTTTCATAAGAATCGGTCGAGCCGTTTCGGAGGAGTTTGGCAACAAACACTGTGACACGAGAATTATATATATTATATATATATATATATATACAGAACTATATTTACAAAAAAATTAAAATTAAGAATAATTTTATTCACAAGTGCAGTGTACTCCAGGGACGGAGATTTTCAAAGTTCTCAAGTCTAAGACGAATCTAAGCCACACGTTTCGGGTTAGAGTCCCAACAGTCGTTAGTCCCGGCCTAATATGGCTCTAAAACGTTGGGTAGGAAATATAGTGTAATAATATGACTGTAGAGCGTTGGAATGAAAGCCTTATCCAGTAAAAACAAAACATCCCCTGTCTTGAAATCTGCCAGTAGGCAAACGGTCTTGGCCCATGATGGCGCTCTTGTGTCACTGATGGTGATGAATTTTAGTGTTTATTTTTTTAATCAAATTTCAATGTACTTCTTCTTTATTGTTGCAGCCCCTTGGTGGGCCTACAGATAGATGTCGAGACAGGAGATGTTTAATTTTTGTCAGCCCACCCAACGCCACAGTCATTATAAACCGGGACACACGTTTTAAAGTAGATTTCGAATAACTAAAAGCAACCATGGCCCCGCCGGGGCTCGAACCCAAAACCTGTATCACCGAGTCGCCAGAGTTCAATTACTTTACTGTCAAAATGTACTAGAACGTGCATTCAATGTACTAGAATATTTAATTAATTGGCAATTCATGAAAAAAAGTCATCAATTAATCGCTTAATTTCAACAGCGTTTCTATCTTTAAATATGCGTATAGTTATGTTTCAACTAGTTTATTATCTCATGTTGTACATTTTATTCATCTCATTAATTTTTGATATATACCATATTATAGTGATGTTTCAAGTAATTTATTAATCTTTTGTTTAATTAAATAAAGCAATTTCTTAATCGTCTTTTGTGCCAAATTTTAATCACAAATGTTTCCGAATAAAATAATCAAGGAATATTCTCATAATGTACATTTCAACCATGTCGTTAATTTTATAGATATGCCACCATCGTCTATGATCGATACAGTCTATTTGTCTACGGCCAATAGATTAAAAGCCCAAAGCTGAAAATTCCATCAAACCTCTTTATTGACGTAAAGATTCACGTCACGTCCTGTTTTATATCATTTTTCGGATCACGTCTACAGAACAGGGCTTATACAAAATTTAGCAATGAATTGTGTCTTCGCTGGGCGAGGAACGAAGGACATTATTTGTACAATACGTTTATGACGTACCTCTCTCTTATTTCTCTTTATTACTGTACATTTTGCTCATTTTATGACAATTCTTCAGAGTTTCCATTTTTGTTGTTCTCCATTATAGATGTTTAGTGAATCGTGGATAAATTGGAGTAATTTTCTTTAATGTCCCGAGCACACGTATTTTTAGAAAACTGCTTGTAAAAGTATTTTTTTTTTTATGTTTGTTTCCAAAACATTATCTAATTTTGAAGAAAGTAAATATAAATGTTTTTGTTGTTCCGTTTTAGTGAAATGCAATTTTTTTTAATGCTTTAATTTTCTGCTTATAATTTACATCAGCGTGATTTTAAACCAAATATTAATATTAAATAAAAAAGATAAAATTTAATAAGCTGGGCCGATATACAGATAACCTATAAAATTTAGAATTTAATGTAAAAATAAAACTGTTAAAAGCAATTTTAAGCAAACAAAGAAAGAAAAATCAATAAATCACATTCAAATAAACCAATTACATCACATCAAAACAAATAAACCAATCAGAAGATAAATTATATTCATCAGTTATCGTTTAGAACTGAAAAAAGAAAACAGATTAAATAAGTAAAAAAATATATATAAATTTATAAACTATTTTATAAGTAAGAACGTCAAAAAAATTGTAATAAAAAAGCACGTGAAATAAATTTAAAAACTAACAACTAAAAGAACTGTAGAATACGAAAAAAATTATTATAAGACACGTGAAAATACTAGAATACTTAATCAATTGGCAATTCATTAAAAAAAAAAATCATCAACTAATCTCGTAACTTCAATGTAACCTGATGATCAGTTGGCTAGCGTTCGGGCGATTGGTACCACAGGTTTCTGGTTCAAATCCTGCCTGTGGCATGAAAGTTTGTGAGTGGTTCTGAATCCACTTTAAATTATTGGTCTAATTAGCCCACAGTGAGTACAAAATGACCGTAGAGCATTAAACCAAATTTATTTTCTTTAGCGTTTCTGTCTTAAAACACGCTTATAGTTTCCTTTCTTTAATTAAACAGCAATTTCTTTTTTTTTTTTTTTTTTTCTTAATCTTTTTGTGCCAGATTTTAATTGCAAATGTTTCCAAATAAGATTGTTAAGAATTTTTCATGATGTACATTTTAACCATCTCGTTAATTTTAGAGATATACTACCAGCGTCTATGATCGATACAGTCTATTTGTCTACGGCCAATAGATTAAAAGCCCAAAGCTGAAAATTCCATCAAACCTCTTTATTGACGTAAAAGATTCACGTCACGTCCTGTTTTATATCATTTTTCGGATCACGTCTACAGAACAGGGCTTATACAAAATTTAGCAATGGTGTGTCTTCGCTGGGCGAGGAACGAAGGACATTATTTGTACAATACGTTTATGACGTACCTCTCTCTTATTTCTCTTTATTACTGTACATTTTGCTCATTTTATGACAATTCTTCAGAGTTTCCATTTTTGTTGTTCTCCATTATAGATGTTTAGTGAATCGTAGATAAATTGGAGTAATTTTCTTTAATGTCCCGAGCACACGTATTTTTAGAAAACTGGCTGTAAAACTGTTTTTTTATGTTTGCTTCCAAAAAATTATCTAATTTTGAAGAAAGTAAATATAAATGTTTTTGTTGTTCCATTTTAACGAAATGCAGTTGTTGTTTTTTTTATTTGTAAATGGTTTAATTTTCTGTTTATAATTTGCAGTAGCGTGATTTTAATACAAAAAAAAAAAAAAAAAAAAAAGAAGAAATAAATAATAAAAAAATATATTTAATAGGCTGGGCCAATTAAACAGATTACCCATAAAATTTATAATTTAATGTAAAAATAAAACTCTTAAAAGCAATTTTAAACAAACGATGAAAGAAAAAAAGTCAATAAATCACATTCAAATAAACCAATTACATCACTTCAATTAAAATAAATCAATCTGACGATAAATTAAACTTATCAGTTATCGTTCAAAACAGAACAGATTAAATAGAAAACAGATTAAATAAGTAAAAAAAAAAAAAAAAAAAAACTATAAATTTTCAAACTATTTTATTAGAAAGTACGTGAAAGAAAGTTAATAAAAAAAAGTACTTGAAATAAATTTAAAAAGTAAAAAAAATAAAAGAACTATAGAATTCCAAACGATTTTATTTAAAAACATGTGAAAGAAATTTAATGAAAAAGAACATGGAATAAAAAATATTTAAACAAAAAAAATAAAAGAATTGGAGATTTCCAAACTATTTTATAAGAAAGAATGTGAAAGAAAATTAATAAAAAAAAGTACGTGAAATAAATTTAAAAAAGTAAAAAATTAATGAATTATAGAATTCCAAACGATTTTATTTAAAGACACGTGAAATTTTATGACATTTCTTCAGAGTTTCCATTTTTGTTGTTCTCCAATATAGATGTTTAGTGAATGGTGGATAAATTGGAGAAATTTTCTTTAATGTCCCGAGCACACGTATTTTTAGAAAACTATTTTTATGTGTGCTTCAAAAAATTATCTAATTTTAACTAAAGCAAATATAAATGCTTTTGTTGTTCCATTTTAGAGAAATGCAATTTTGTAATGTCTTATTTTTCTGTTTATAATTTGCATCTGCGTAATTTTAATAAATAAAAAAAGGTAAACTGTTGATGAAATTTGGAATTTAATGTAAAAATAAAACTCTTTTAAGAACAATTTTAAACAAAGAAAGAAAAAAAGTCAATTAATCACATTCAAATAAACCAATCACATCAAATAAACCAATTACATCACATCAAATCAAATAAACCAATCAGATGATAAATTACATTCATCAGTTATCGTTCAAAATTGAAAAAAAAAAAAAACTTATTAAATAAAAAAACTGCTGATTTCCAAACTATTTTATAAGAAAGAACTCGAAAGAAATTTAATAAAAAAGCACATGAAATAAATTTAAAAGAGAAAATAAAAGATCTAGAGAATTTCAAACGATTTTATTAGAATGAACATCAAAGAAATTTAATAAAAAAAAAAAAACGTGAAATAAATTTAAAAAGTAAAAAATTAACCAAACGATTTTAATTCCAAACGATTTTATTAAAAAACACTTGAAAAAAAAATGTAACGAAATAGAACATGAAAGAAATTTAAATAAATTAATACGAATAGCTAGTAAAAGTAATTTAAATAAACCAATAAGAATAGCTAGTGGAAGTAATTTAAATAAGCCAATAAGAATAGCTAGTGAAAGAAATTTAAATAAGCCAATAAGAATAGCTAGTGAAAGTACTTTTAATAAGCCAATAAGAATATACTTAATATAATCCAGCCATGCTTCCTTCTGTTGCCTTATGCTTCTTAACATAAGTTTACATGAAATAAATATTGGTTTCATAATAATTTGATTAGCTGATTAGCTTTAGTAAAATTAAAACTTACAAATTATTATGAAAACAATAACGATTTATTTTCCCGTTTTTTGTTTTTTGTTTTTTTTTTTTTTCCTATCAATTATTTTCTTTGAATTCCACTTTTATCGTTTTTTTATATAATTTTGCTGTATTTAAAATGATATTAAAATACCATTGTGCCCAAATTCATTTAATACCAATAATTTTTATCAATAAAGTTTTATTTTTATACCTGCAGCTTAAGGGTTTAAAACTATCAAACTTTTATAAAGTTAATGAACGTTTTCTGACGTCCTTTCTGTAAAACAAAAAATTTCTATGTTTGTTTGAATTTCTTAAAAATCAAAAATGTTCATCAAATATCATTTGTTGAATTTATTATTTTTAAATTAGTACCTAGCCAAAAATTACGAAAAAAATTATAATTTGTTTTCAATTAAATGAAAACACTATTTCTTATTTTTAAATTCATTTTCAAACTTTAATTTTTTTTTTTAAATCTTTTAAAAATTACGAACGGGTAATGGCGTCATAGATTTTGAAGAGTTACTCATTCATCTTTGTAATTCATTATTTGTTTCTAGAAATTTTTCAATTTTTTTTTTAATTCATAACAATTTGTAAAATTTCAGGGAAGAAAATAAAAATTGCTTAAAATAAAATTATCTTGGAAAATATAATGATGTTTTTGAAGTTTTCGGGAATGTGTTTTTTGAGTTTTTATTTATATATATATTTTTGTTCATATCAAATGTTCAATGACAATACAACTATAAAATTAATTTTTTTAATTCTAAATATTTTATTTATTCACCTGACGATTTTATTTCTACTTTTATTTTTCCTAATGAAATAAATTCAGTATTTGGGATCATTTCTAATCATTCATTTCATCAATTAGAAAGGGATGCAAGAAATGTTTCTTCTTTGTTTTAAAAATAATTTAATTTAACCTACCAGTTTACATGAGATGCAAAAATAAATTTTTTTAATTAATTAAATATTTCTTAACAGCTTACATGAAGATCTTCCTTTGCATTTAAATTTATTTGATGTTTGATTATTTATTTGATGTTATTCAATTATTTAGTTAATAATAATGAAATATGCGTTATGGGTTAATACATAGTTGTAATCTTATTGAGAAAAATTATTATTGTAACTTTTAAATTTTATATCTTTACTTCGGTCATGACTGATGAAGGAGATTTGATTATAAAACTCTGCTTTGAAAATTTCAAAAGTCAGATAGACATTTTCAGAAATTTCAAAGATATATGAAGGTGTATAATGGAATATATATATATATATACATATGAATTATCATTAAAATCTCGATGTACTATATACCAATTAATATATGACATAAATTTTTAAATTATGTTAAAACTACCCAGTAGCGTTGTGAGAATCTCAGCTCAATAATGTTATTACCACTATTTTATTAAATGTTTTTGTGTATATATACATTATCATAAGCAGTTTTTGTATGCTGAGTCGATTCTTCCTTGAATTCCGGAAAAAACCGCTAGCTAATTAGTGGTTTAAGTTAATAAAAATTGTTATGTGTTATCCAGTGTTTATAAACCAGTTTACGAACATTGAATGAAGTTTCGTATATGAATGGCACAGAAGCGAAAAGCTAATTAAAAAACTAATACCCTTTATATTTACTTCCACTAATGGTCCCGATCTAATCGGCCAAACATGTAAAAACTGACTTACGAACCAGAGTGACGAACACTTACCGGCCATATTCTCACTTTAATGGAAGTACTTCTGTTCTTACTGTTACGTCATATTTATCCCTAGCATAACAGTCGGGCTGAAAAGTTCATAGGCTGGCACATAGATGGCGCTATCCATATGATTTTTAGTTAGCTCTAACCTTCAAAAGACACGTGTATAAATTTCACAGCTGTTGCACTATTAGTATGTGAGTTATAGAATGTTTAGTGTTCATCACGTGCAGTCCACTCGGCTGACAGTCGATTGGACTCCGGTGTGAAATGATGGAGCCATATTTCATCCATTGCCACATATCGACGCAAAAATTCGGTTTATTAAGATTGAACAGCTCAAACACTGCTTAGAATCATCAATTCGTTGCTGTTTTTGGGTCAATTGTGAGCTCGCGCGGCACCTACTTTAAACAGAGCTTTCGCATATCCAAATATTTATTCACAATATGTCCAACCCGTTTCTTTGATATCTTTCGGATCCCAGCTATCTCAATCAACTTCACTTTATGGTTATCAGAAATTGTTTTGTGGACTTTTATGTTTTCGTCGGTAACAGCCTCTTTGGGGCGTCCACTGCGTGTATCGTACTCGGTGCTCATTTCGCCTCGTTTAAATTTAGCAAACCACTTTTCTAAGGTTGATTTTTTCCTGGTTCGAATAATGCTTATCAAGCCAAGCCTTGGCTTCAATAGTATTTTTTTCTCCAAAAAGCAATGCTTTATTAACACACGATCCTTTTTTATCCATTTTTCAAACTAACAAAAGTTGCTTCACTAAAAATGCTATAACTCACATACTAATAGTGCAACAGCTGTCAAAATTATACACGTGTCTTTTGAAGGTTAGGGCTACTATTAGTAGCGCTATCTATGTGTCAGCCTACGAACCTTTCAGCCTACCTGTTATATATATGCTTTTAAGAACTTAAAAGCTACCATTGATTCACAAAAAATATGCGTGATCTTAGTCACGCGTATGCTTATGTTGGTAAAAATCTGTATAGAGAAAAGATCTTTACCAACGTAAGCATACAACTTAACAAATTTTTTCTTCGTAGACATGAGAACTCTAGAAATCTCGAACTCTGAGTGAACTGCACTTATGTATCTAATTTTTTTCCTTAATTTTCATTTGTTTGTAAATAGAGTTTATATACATATAAATACAATGTTAGTAAATAAAATTTAAAGTGTTACCCTGAGACTGAAAGTGGCCCTCTTCTTGAAACTTCTATAGGACTACTATATGCCGAGACATTACAGAAGGAAATAAACTTAATATAAGTTTACAGAAGAAATATACTTAAAGAAAGAAAAATACTTAATCTAAGTTGTATAAATAAACTTAATCTAACTTTATTTTTTGTTAATCTTTCAATCTATATGCATTGCAGAAAAATGAATTATTTCAACAAATTTTTTGTTATAATTGTGCATCAGTGTTTTATATGATCCCGTAATGCAAAGCACTTAGCTTTCGATGTCATTTTCTTTTCTATCAAAAACATCAGAATTATGATGTTTTTCAAATAATACCAGTTTCATTAATATTATTAATTAATAGATGAGCAACTAATTTAGAAATCAAGAAAACTGCTCTAACTATTACGTATTCAATTTACAGTAAGGCAGGGATATTAAATATTATCATTTTGAACTGAATCTAGTATTTCAAAATCATTTATTTTTGTATAATATATATATATAATCACTGCTTATCAATAAATATATATATATATATATATATATATATATATATATTCAGAAAAAAATACTATAATAAGCAGTGACTCTTAAAATATCTATCATTAGAAAAGCATTATAATTCACTATGGCGTAAATAAATACAGTAATTATTAACGTCATAGTGAATTTTTTTGTATTAATTGTAGATTTGTAGATGTTAATTTTGTTTTTGTGTGTCATTTATTGCTTTTTTAAATTCTTTTTTAAAAATATTTTTAAAAAAATTTTGTATTTAATTAATAATTACAATTATAACTTTATATTATAAATAAAATGAAATATAAATATGTTATAAATAAAATAGTCATATGTTATAAATAAAATAATTTTATAAACACTAAGGATCTATCAATAAGTCTTTTGCTTTTTAAAAAATAACTTCTACTTCTTCTTCAAATTCGCTGTAAAATCAAAATAAAGTGCATGTGGTCGTAGTATAAATACATTTATTTTAATAAAGGTTTATTTAAAATATATTTAATAAAATGGACTCCTCTGTTTCTATTAATAAACCCAGTTCTTCATCGAAGCAAAGGCAGATGGTAATTTTGTTATTTATTAGTTATTATTTGTAGTGAACTACATCTTATGAAAATGATTCTACTAGATTTTGAATGTCGTGATCAAACTCAACTTGCACATAGTTTAAAAGCAGTTACCTCACTATTTTTATAAATGCAATTGACTATCATTTGTTGACAAGATAATGTTTGCTAACTTAGAAAGAATTCTTAATTGTCCCCTTAATTAAACTTTGGATAAGCACAATAATGAGACAGTTACCATCGCCCTGATGCTTGATTTTTCCATGCTGTAATGCTATTGATCTATATTTGAAATAAAATAACATTAACTGTTTCAATATCAAATTGTTAATTGTGTAGTGTTAAAATATTTTTGATTGTTGAGGCCACCAGAGAAAATTTAAAGATTAGATGCCATAAAAATATTTTTGAACATTGTCAATAAATATCTTCTATTTTAGATGGGTATTTTGCTTGATTTATAAAGATTAGCTAATTTTCTTTGATAGATTCTTTCTATTAAATCAACCAAACTAGTAACAGCAGGAAGTTGAACTTCCTCCATGATTTATGTAAAGTCTTGAAAAGTAGGTCTTAATGAAAGCAGACAGAAAATCATCACCCATGCATAGGATATTTTTAAAAAATTTAAAACAAAGAATGGTTATTAATTAAAAAATTAAATGAATTTACACCGTAAAATGTGAAGCTTAAAATTCTATGTGATTTGTTAATGGACTGAAAGTAATTAAACAATATTTTTTTAATGATAATATGTATTTAAAATGTATGTAAAAATAATTTTTCTCAAATAATATAAAAGTACAATTGCTTTACATGATAATTTATAAATAATTGTTTATTATTCTTTCAGCCAAAAACTAAGAACATTTCCAATATGAAAATTTTAAAAAAGAAAAAGAAGAGGCTATCAGAAATGTCTGACAACTTGACAGAATCTAAAAAAAAGAAAAAACTCTCGATAAATAAGTCAGAAATATTTCAGCAAAACAAAAATAATTCTACTGATAATACTGAAACTCATAAAACCGTAAGTGAATCAAAACATATGAAAAATTCAAATAAAACAAAAGCTGCCAAATTGAATATTAATAAAAAGATGAAGAAAAACAATGACAATTGTCAGGAGAGCAAATCTTTTATACCTATTGAAACTAAAAGTATATTAAAAACTAAGAAAAAAAAGAAACCTTTAAAAAATTCAATTAAAACAAAAGTTAGCCAGTTAGATAAATCTGTTATATCTAAAGCAACAGCATCAAAATGTCAAGAAAAAGCATCAAAATTGAAGAAAAATATTAAGAAATTGAAAAAATCTAAAGCAGAAGACAGTGATAATTGGGAAGAAGAAGATGAATGTATTTATTATTGTACTTCTGATGATAATGAGTCTGATGATGAAGTTTTAAAGAAAGACATTCAGAATTCTTCAATTTTCAAAGATTTGGAGAAATTTTTAAAGAAAACACCTGACCTAAATCCTAGTATTTCAAGTTTAGAACCAGTTGATGATTCAGTTAATGAGTACTCTGAGGATGACTCTTCAGAATCAAATGCTAAGATGGAAGAAAATGATGATGAGGGTGATTCATTCAAGGAAGAAATCGAAGAGGGTTCTTCATCCGAAAATTCAGATTCGGAAACATTAAATTTGGATTCTAAACCTTTAGAGAAGAAACATCCTATTGAAAAGGCTGAAAATATTGACTGTAAAAACTCTCCAAATGTTCAGATGCTAGGTAGAAATGCATTAAACAAAAATAAAAATTCTGATATATCTTCTAATTTAAGAAATAAAGTGAGAGAAAAATTAGCTGCAGCAAAGTTTAGATTTTTAAATGAAAAGTTATATACAGAAACGGGAAAGGAAGCATTTAAATACTTCACAGAAAATAAAGAAGAATTTGATGATTACCATTTGGGTTATAGGTTACAAGTATCTAAATGGCCGATGAATCCAGTTAATGAAATTATTTCTGATATTCAGAAATTGTAAGTTTTAATTTTATTTCTAAATAATGCATAAAATTGTATTTTGTTGTCAATGCTATCTTAGAATGTAAAATTACAAATTACTTCTTCATTCCTTCCTGAGTAGTTAAATAGGAAAATATAGTATTATAAATAGAGAAAAAAAAAAAAAATATTTCCATTCTAGAATGTCTATATATACATTTCAATTATTTAACATTTGAAGTAGGAGAATGAATAACATACAGAAGACCTTTTTCATAAGTAGTGAAACAAATGATATTTTAAAAGTTCTTTTGAACAGAAAAACAAAAACAATAAAAGCTTTCTAAAACTGAACAACTCAATTTTTTTATATGTTACATATATTTATACATCTTAAGAAGTATACTGATAATATTAAGATTTGATTCAATTTGCCTTGCATATACTATTAGAAAAGCAAATATATGAAGGAATTTATAACTCGGGAATTATTATAAAATTATTTATTACATTCGGGAATTATTATTTGTTATAAAATTTTTTATTTCATGTATGCATATCTTGGAGAGATAACCAACTATTACCGTAAGGATTAACTATCTGCATAGGAAAAGTTCAAGCAGCTTTTTACATTGAAAATTATTAGAGGTTAACAATCACTTTTGTAATATTTCACAAAATCTTGTTTGGATTGTTGGAGAAGAAAATTTTTAATTTAAAAATAAATAACATTAAATGAATATATATATAGCATTAATAACAATATTTTAAAAAATAATTATGTGTATAAATAGTATTAATAATAACTAATTATTACTGAGATACTTTTCATTTGTTACAATCTTTCATAAACAATTTTTTTTAAAACAAGGATAAATTGAATGGATGTACATATGTGAACCAATGAATATGAAATATTCAGCAAGCAATTGTTTTTATAAACATTTAAATATTTATCTCTTATATTTATTAACAGCTGTCATCTGCCAAAAATTACTATAAATTGTCTTCCAGAATCATTCTGTAGATAAATTTTCTCTTTATTTTGTTTGTTGCTTATTTTAATATCATATTTTTAAAGTTTTACTCTCTATTTAAAACACTTATTTATACTCCATATTCTTAAAACTTTTTCTTTCACTTTTTATATTATATTTCATATTGTGATATCTTTTCACAGAAACAAAAAAATGGTAATCACTGATCTGGGATGTGGAGACGCTAAAATTGCTCAGACGTTTCCAGACAGAACTGTGCATTCATTTGATCTTGTTCCATTGAATGAATATGTAAAATCTTGTGATATTTCAAAGGTAAGAAAATATATTATTCTAATAATATGGAGTAAACCTAACAATTATTAGATTGAATTAAACTTACTTAATCTATGTAATCAGTAATCAATATTTAAATGAATATATGTATGTTTTAAAATACAAAAAAAGCTTATTTTATGCAATATATTCAAAAGTATTAAAATGAATTTATGGAGGATTATGACTATATCAATTAAGAAAAAAATTACTTGTATACTGTGAAGTTACTTTCTTTTCAGAGAAACAGGAAACAAAAATGCATATATTAAAAAAAAAAAAGTTTAAAATATGAAAGGCTTAGGTCAGGTGTAGAAAAAGCCAGGCAATAAAGGACCTTAATTTTTTGGTCTGCACATTTTAGAATATAGATATTATCAACATAGAATACATAAAAATATATTTTTCAACTTTTATTGGGTATTTTACATGTATATAAAAATACTATAAAATTGTGATGTTCTTTTGATAAGCAATAAGTTTATCTTTAAATATTTATTATTTTGGAATTAAATTTAGCTTAAAGTGCTATAGTTTCTTGCCTTTGTTTCACGACAGTGTATAACCCTGCCATCATAACATTCCCAGGAACATTTGTGTATTATCCACAGGCAATATACACCTTAAAATTGCTTTCTTTGTCACCTCATTACTTTAAAGTTTTTTTTTTTTTTTTTTTTTTTTTTTGCTTTTGGAATAATTTTAAATTATTGTAATATTTCGAAAACAATGAAAAACATTGTATTAAAAAATAACACTTTATCTATGAAAGATGAAGGGGCCTGATGACAGAGTGGCTAGCGCTCTGGCATTCAGTACCACAAGTATCGGGTTCAAATCTTGGCTGTGCCGTGGACGTTTGTAGCTGTTCGGAATCCACCTTAAATCATAGGTCTAATAGGATCGTAGAGCGTGGGGGTAATGTTACTTGTGTCTGTATCATATCTTCAAGCTACATGTGCCTCCTAGTTAGTGCTAAATGAGTAACAGCACTGCAGCCCTTGCTTATGGCATGAAGATTAACTGTCTCTATTGCCAGCTGCATTAGAACAACAACAACACTATAAAAGATGGTGAAAATCCTATATGAGATTAATGTGAGATAATTCGGGATAAAAAAGTAGCCTCTAAGCACGCATAATATACAAAAGCACTAACAAATAAAGGTATAACTCTATTTAAATATGCAAAATCAAAAAACTTTAAATAAGATATTATCTGATTATAAATCAAGCAAATTAAAAGAAAAATTATAACTATTCTTCGTCTTCACATTTGTTAAGAAATCACAATTGTGATTAGTATTTCAGCCAGTCAATCAGCTCAAGTTATTCATATATTACTTCTGAAAAAAAAAAGAAGAATGTTGTATTGCATTTTTAGGAAGTAGTTTTTATTGTCCTTTAGTGAAAAATAAGAGCATTAAATGTAAGTAACTTCCTGTAATCTGTATTCTTAATTTATGATTTGCAAATTCATGGCAAAATTTACAAATGTTGTTTTTGGAAGGTTATGAAATGTTTTTATAATTATTTATCAACATTTTAGTTTTTAATAATGTTAACTAAATGACAAAATATGTAATTCAATGAAAGTAGAAAATGAAACCATTTTTTAACTTTTAATTACGTAGTTGCATTACTTTTTTTTTTTTTTTTTTAATGTGTTAGTATTTTTTTAACTTGCAAGTTCTTTCTTTTTTATTCTTTCTTTCCTATTTTTAGTAACAAAATACTACTCCTTTAAAGTAATAATAATAGGATACTTAGTAATAAAGAAAAATAAGCATTTTAAACTATTTGAGTTTAATATTAGAAAACAATTATCTTGCCTACTTCAACATCATCAGTGGCACAAGAGCCCCTTGGTGGGCAAAGAAGCTATTGGCAGACTTCAAGACATGAGATGTTTTTTTTATGGGATAGGGCCCAGCGCTCTACAGTCATATTTGATCGGGATCTACAGTTTAAAGTGGATTCCAAACCATTATAAACAGCCATGGCACCTCTGGTACTCGAACCCGAAACCTGTGGCACCAAGTGCCAGTGCGCCAGTCACTCGGCCATTAGACCCCATCTTATCCACTTATGGAAGTTTAATTATTTTACTATTTGTGATCTTTTTTTCATTTAGGCTAAAAAAATTTTAACTGATGAAATTTGTTCTTGGCAAAGTGAGTTACTTTTCCAGGCTTCTCATTATACTATTCTTTTTAAAACATAATATAAAAATTTATTATTCAATAATTACAAAAAACAAAATTTAATATTTTATAAAATTTATCAATTTTTATTATAAATAATAATCATTAATGTTAAATAATTTATTGTATTATGCATTTTACATGCATACATTAAATATAAAAATAAAGTTGTAAATTATATATTTTAACACTCAAAATATATATAGCTATTCTATTTGTGTTTTTTTTTTTTTTTATGCTATATAATGCCAGTTTATCAATGATACAACTTTAAAATGTGAATTATGTTATTATTGATTGAATTAGGTTGCAAATTAATACTCATTTTCTTATTAATGTAATAAATAAACTTTTATCATATTAAAATTATATTTATTGCATTTGACTCTTTTTTAAAGCAAGTAAATCTTTTATATAGTCTTAAGAGTTATCAATCTCAAATGAGATTGATAACTCTCAAGACTATATAAAAAATAACTCTTTTTTTTTTGCTGTATCTCAAACAATTTTCGAATCAAAATGATGCCTGTTTTACCAAAAATTGAGCGAAATGTTTTTCCTTATCAACGAAAGTGCTCACTTGCAACTAAATATTTTATTTTATTTAAATAAAAAAGGGCAATTTTTATTAAAATAGGTGATAATTTAAAACTTAGGCATCCTTAGCATGTATTGAAATTATTTATTATGGATTGAATTTAATATATATAAAATAAAAAAGGTATGTGTATAAGTTATTACATACCTAATGTACCACCATATCACAGCATTTCAAATGAAAATATCAGTTTTGTCAGCGCAAAAGGCTTAAACGTATAAATACTGAAGTCAATTAAACTCGATTCTAGTTTAAGTAAAAAACTTGCTAATGATATCAATTGTTTATAATAACAATATATTTATTTTTGCATATGATTGAATGTTAATTTCTTATATGTGAAAAATATTTAAATTTTTTTCATGAGAGCTATAGCTGTTTTTCTTAAAATTTATAGAAATTTTTGTAATTTCACAAAGTTGTAACATTTTTTTCTTTTAAAATTTCTCTAAATGCATTAATCGACACCAAAAGTAATCCAAAGTAGTAAATCCAAAATATTTGTTATTATTCAATAGTAACTATATAAAATAAGTACATGTATCTTTGAGTCTTATGTAATTTTGTTATATTTGAGGTTTTTACTGCTAGAGAAAGTTAACATGTTACCTTTTATACTGATAATATATGATCAAAAGAATGTTGAATTAATTAATGTTTATATTTTGTTTCAATTTGTAATGTTTGTATAACTTTTACTTTATAGAAATTCAAAAAAGAAATAAATAATTATGGTAAGATTTCTTGAATCTATTGAAGTTTTACTATTATTAGAGGAATTTTTTACTATTTTTAGGTGCCTCTTCAAAACGAAAGTGTCGATGTAGTTGTGTTCTGTTTATCTCTAATGGGTGTCAATTTAAAAGATTACCTTTGTGAAGCATTTAGGATATTAAAAGTAGAGTAAGTGCTTTTTAGTTTTTTATTGCTAAAATATATTACTTTATTTGTATATTCATAAGAAATTGGTTATTAAATATTTTTCTTAGATTACAAAAATATAGTAAAATAATTAGGGGAGAAGAAATATCAAACTACTAATACAAATCTGCTACTACTTAAAATATCTTAATTAATACTAGGCAATGTTTTAAGTGGTTGACATAAGAGAAGTTAGGCTGGTTACAAGGAGGGCTATATATAGCCAGGATTTTGAAATGAGCACCACATTTCCAGACATCCAAATGCACGACTTCACTTTTATCACTATCAGTCCCCATTGCTTTTATAATACAAAAATCAGTTGTCAATTTTCTCTTTACACCAATCAGAATGCCACTGGCAACTTGTCTAGATTTTTCAAGAACATAAAGAGAATATCTTTTAAAAGGATAATATTTAAGGTTTTCGGTTGTCAAATTAGCTTCCATAATAGTAGACATCAATATTCTTCTCGCATAGAGTCAGCAAAAGCTATGCGCGCTTGATTGAGACAGTTCACCGGCATTCCACTTTTTGTTTTAATTTATATACAACTAAAAACATGTGTATATTAACTGTGATGGAACCATCATTAAACAATCATCTGAAAAACACTAAACATAAAGTTTCAAAAGCTTTATTAACAGATATGTTGCTTAATACAATTATGATGTATTTTTACTTGCAGTGGAATTTTAAAGATAGCTGAAGTAGAAAGTAGAATTGAAGATTTAAATCATTTCATAAAATATCTGACATCTATAGGTTTCACATTATTAAAAAAGGTAAGATTTTATAGGCATTGTCTAAAAATTAAATGAAAATACTGAAGTAAAATTAAATTCAATTAAAATTAATTATATTTTAATTTTTTTTCAGAACACTAAACATAAAATGTTTGTTTTCCTCGAATTAAAAAAGCAGAAGGCAAAATGCAATTCAGGAAAGATACCAAGCCTGTCACTTAGACCATGTTTGTATAAGAAGAGGTAGTTTAACGTTGCTGTTCATTGTATGCCTATGATGCACAAATAAATTTGTTTATATATTGTCTGAGAACCTGATCATTTATTAGAAGAATATTCGAGCTTTTTGGGTCAAGTAAAAATATCTGCAACTCATTAAAATTTATTTTGGAAATGAGATTTAGTCACTAAAATAAGAAATGGTTCACTAAAAAAAAATTAATTTAAATGTTTTCATCTGATTACATAGAAATTTCAATTTGATGAGTAGTGCCATTTAAAAACAGCTCTGAAGAGATTAGGAGACAGACTCAGTAGTGCAATACATGTTACAGTCATAACAATTGCTATATTTAAAAAACTGAGCTAGGTGATATATATATATATATTAGTACATATGAATGTGTCAGATTCTGTTTTAATTTCTAAATTGAATTATTTGGAACATAATACAGGAAAGCCTCACTTTTACAAGAAAAATTGTGAATTTTATGTAAAACAAAAAGATCTATTATACTTTTGTTATTCAAGCTTGTAGATTTTTTTCCTTACAAATTATATATACAGATATGACAAAGTTCTTATATATTATTAGTAAAAAAATTTTAATTTTAAACATTTTATATGGAGATTTTTACATAATATTAATTTATAATATAAGACTTCTTTATAAAAAAAAAAGTCAATTCTAATATAAATATAAATTTTTTTTTTTTTTTTTTACTTCATCAACAATGTTAATATGAATAAATGGTTGTAATTGTTATCTATTACCTCATGACATGGTTCTTCACACTTGAAAGTATTTTTAACTATTGGTATGACAAATGTTATTCAGTTATATATTTTTGATCAAAAATTCACTTGGCCACGTATGTTAAACACAACTGCAATCTCTCCTTCAGCAATAAGTAGATATAGAACCAAGAGAAAATTGTTAGAAAGTAGTTTTATGAAATATTTTCCCATTGTTTCTGTAAATAGTTAATTATGAGGTATATTTGCAAATGTATGGAAATGAATGATCTTGGATCAACTATACATAGGAAAATAATATTCATTTTGTCATGTCTATTGTTAAAGATTGGTTATGACTTTAACTAAGTGATTTACTTAATTAGTTTTTCTTCTGCATCATATTTTCCTGAATTTGCTTTCAAACTGACATCTAATATAAATCCCTGTTTACTTATCTATGAAGTTAGGCAATTCTACAAATAATTTGTTAGCGAAGAGATATTCAAGATTTTTTTTTTTTTATCTTGTAAATAAATTATAAAAAAATTTTCTATTTCTGTATAGAATATTTAGCATATTAAGATTTCAAACATTATTTTAGGCATAAATGACTATTATCATGTATTACAATTTTAATAAAATTGGCATGACTGTTAAAGTATATTCAAGGGAACCTTAATTAAGATTAATTTTTGCGTACTGAAATCTACAAGATATTTGTATAATCTAAATTGCACACATATATGTACACACATGGTGAGAATAAAAAATATATGAATCACTAGTTATACCATTCCAAAAATAAAATTTTGGTTAAAGATATGCACTGAAGACTCGTATGGAGAACAAGTTAAACTAACAGTTAAGGTTACAGCAATATTTCAAATAGTACAAAATGTGCTGACATTTGAAATTTTGTCACTGTAATCATAATTATTTTTCATATGATTCTTAAGCAAATAAATCAAAATTTTATTTAGATCTTGTGAATAAGTACGATAGCTAAGGTTTCATACATCAGGACTGTTTTTATAATTGCCCATGTATATAAAATATCAGAATTGTAATACATAAAAAACAAATCGGAAATATTTTGTACACATCATCTCTTTACCTTATGAATTATGCTCAGTTTTAATAATAAAAATTTATGAAGTTCAATCAATTAGCTTTAATATGTTATATTTTAGTAAAAACAAAAATATCAACATCTCAGACCCATACAACAGTAGAATGACCCTAAAAGCAAGAATTAGCTATTTTCTTGAAAGTTCAATAACTTTCTTGATTTAAAAAATGAGTGGAGAAACAAGATGTTTATTAATAATTCAAATAGATCTTCAATATCCTTTTTCATAAATACCGATTAAGAATACATGGCTAATGTGATTTTTAATATAATCATTTAATAAATTTGTTAGCCTCATTAAAAATAGGAGAAATAAAGCAAGTGTAGTAACATTTTGTTGAAATTTATTCTGCCATTTTTAAACTTTATTCATTATTAGAAGTTGACACAAATTTCTGTAAAAGACAAATTTAAATAATCAAACAGTTTAGAATATGAACTTTATTTAAACTTTTGTAACTGTTTGGCATATTTACAAAACATAATAAACACATAAAAGAGTTTTATTTTGTAAGACAGCTTCATGTTATTAAAAATACACATTTTTACAAGACGGCAGAAAAAGCATATACATTTTAACTAGCGGAACGACTTTACAAAACACAAATGAAAACATTGTAAACAAAAAATAGGTTAATTTTGATTACTTTAAAGTTAAACTAAAACAAATCCACATTGATTTACAATACTAGCAGTTCATAAGATTGATCTCTAATTAGGATTACAAAGATGAATATAGGAATGTTTAACAAGTATCATTTTGTATTAGAACATTTACCTCATAATCATCAAATGTAGATAATTATAAAACATATTGAAATATATGATTTTTTTTTTTTTTTTTTAAGTGAGATCTAAAAAGATTGCTACACACAAGTAGGCCAACTCAGTCCACCACATGATGCTGACACAATTATATATAATATAACCTGTAAAAAAAAATATAAATTTTCAGTAAAAAAATCAATTAGCATTAGATAATTAAAAAGAATTTATTGTAACAAAATATACAGATTTGTTCAATTTCATATAAACATCCTTTAAGTATAATTGTTTGTTAATAATGGTACTACAACAATGCTTTACTAATTATATTAAAAGAATAATTTGAAAATTCAATTATTTACTACTAACAACATTAATTATTTAAAATTGTACAAAATGAAGTTGGTTTATGGTAAGTAACTTCAAGCCATAAATATTATTCCTTTTAACTATGTTTACATCCTAGCATTTTAAATAAAGACCTAGTGGCAAATAGTATATACACTATTTTTAATAAACCAAATACTTATAGAAATATATAATTGCAAAATTAAAAAGCAATTTAAAACAACCTTTCAACACTTGTGTGCCAAATATTGAGCATTTTTGTTTTGGCTGGATGTAAAATTCATAATGAGATTTTCTCTCAAGAGCATACATGATCAATCTTCCTACCAGGGGGGTAGGAGTATGCAAAAGAAAATCTAACTCTTGACTCTTTTCCTTAATTTTATGATTTCTGATATTTACTGCTAATAGATTTAGTAAAATTTATGAAAAATAAATTCAATGACATTGTTAGGAAAAAAACTGTTTTTATAGATCAATCCAATAAAAGTATTTCTTACAACTTTAAAGGTGTTGCATTTGCATTAAATTAAAAGACATCGAAATTAACTAATACAAAATGCATATGCCTTATAAAAAATAAGACATACTATTTTATTTTTGCTTGTCTTCAGATATTGCATATGTTAAGCACAAAGTTTGCAATATTTGTAATACATAAGTCTTATTCTTCTTTAATAATAGAATAGCTTCTGTAAAATCCTCTTTCATTGTTGATCCAAGAAAGCTTTTAATAAGTGTCTCAGTGCGGAGAAATTTCTCCACTAACTTTTGTACGCTGCTAAAGCAGACTAATAACTTTGTTACTGGTGGAATTATGAAAGAATTCAATTGGATTGCCTCACGAAATTTTGATGTATCTTCACAGCAAAGTTCACAAGAATGTAATTTCTAGATAGCATTTCAAGTGCATTTACATTCGACTTTATAATTACAGTACAATAATGGATTCAAGTCTTACTATTAACTTTTCCACTGGCAACTTTCCATTACTTATTTAACCAATAATTTGAAGATAAATATTGTTATTTGGTGAGATTTTTTTTTCATCATATGTTTTCCCCCTCCAAGCCAAATTTAATCTTTTATTAATACAGAAGATGCTAATATTTAAGAGTAGAGATTTCCATATAAAAATCCAACCATCCCTATAATTACTCATATATTTTTTGTTAGAGAGGCAAAAAAAACAGAATGATTCTTTAACACTGAAAGTTTTAATCCTTTTTCTATTGACCTAAAAACACTTTTATCAAATATTTAATTAAATAAATTTTAAAAACGATATTTGACAAAGCAT
This sequence comes from Caerostris extrusa, assembly GCA_021605095.1. Taxonomy (NCBI): domain Eukaryota; kingdom Metazoa; phylum Arthropoda; class Arachnida; order Araneae; family Araneidae; genus Caerostris; species Caerostris extrusa. The sequence continues at coordinate 53,650 of BPLR01010727.1, forward strand.
AATTATTGTAGATTTACTATTAAAAATAACATGTATAATTTAATTAAATCAAACAACAAATCTATATATTGATATTTTTAATTTTACAAATTTTTTCTATGTTTCGAACTGTTGATTTTTTTACAAGATGAAATTTTTTTATAAATATGATTGCCCCTAATTATGTAAAATAATTAATATGTTAAAAACTTTCTAAATTTTAACTCTGAAATCTTCAAGCACAATGAAATTTGCAAAATAATAATTAATGTTATTCACTGAAGCCTGAACTATAACCTGAATGCTATGCTATCCAATACAAAATAATTAATAATTGATCTGTCTCATAAATGACACCACAAAATACTTGAAACATTTCCTATATGTTCATTAAAATTCTAGGAAAATTTTAATAACATAGTACAATATTAAAAATGTAATAAAAAAGTTTATTTTTACAAGCATCACAATTATAATAATCACAGTAATCTTTACATTCTTGATGCACATGGATCTTGCCAGACCCCTACTTGTTTTTCTGAATGTTACAGACTAGAAGGGAAATAAAGACAGTTACAATTAAAGTTAGACAAAAACAGTTAAAAGAGCATAGTTTTACAAGTTTGATAAAACAGATGAAAATTTACATGACCTAAATTTATAATTAAAAAGACATTTCGTTTATTCATACGGAAAATGCTTTACAAAAACAGTTTGCTGTCAATACATTTTCCATATTTTTTAAGCTATAATTGCCTTGTCGCCTTATAATTTTTATAGTTATTTAAAAATAAATATAAATGATTTTTTTTTTTTTTTTTTTTTTTTTTTTTTTTTTTTTTAAAAAGAAAAAAAAAAAGACAAAGTTCCTAAAAATTTACTTCAACATTAGAAAAGCAATCAATATTAAGATGGAAAATCAGATTTTTCAATAAAATTATTTAAGCTAATTTTTTTTATTTCAATAAACTCAAAACAGATAATTTTTCACAAATTTGTCATTTTACAATTCAAGAAAGCAATCTATATTTAGTATTCTGCAACAATTTTGATTTAAAAAATTCTTCAACAAAATTTTTTTTTAATATTTAGTGTAATTTGATAAGACTTTTTACATACATACATGAGGAAATTTGATACATTAATGTCTGTAAAATAAATTAGATACAAATAAAATTCTTAAATTAAAATTTCAAAGTAAAGGGGGAGGCACAATTTATAAATAAGCTAAAAATAAATTCTTTAAGATTCACTTACAGCTGAGGTTAGGTTTTCAGTCTTGTCAACAAGCAGTTCTAATTTTTCACCTCTATTTGCAACAGTGTCTGCAGAATAATAAAGCAAATAAAAATTTAATACTGCCAAATGAGAAAAATATATATTTATCTTAAATACAACAAGAAACATCAATTACTGTTAGATGCTAATGGACATAAAAATATATCATCAATTATTGTGAAATATTTGAAAAACAAAATTAAGAATAAGTTTTTTTTTTTTTTTTACTTACTTTTGTCACTAAATATTTATGTACTTTCATTGGAAAAAAGATTTTTAAAACTTTAAACAAAGGAGAAATGTTATTTTATATTATGAAATTCAAAATCAACAGTTCAACATATAACATTTACGGAAAATTTACAAATACATTTAGAACACAGCATTAAGTTGTAATTCTTTTCACACGAGATACAAAGTTCTTAGATTTTAATAGTTTACATTTCAATATATTATTTTCTAATTTAAGTTTGTGATTTTCAAGGCTTAATAATCTATCTTTAACTTCATAATTCTCAAAAAAAACAAACCAGTAAAATTTTCTGTATAGAATGAAAATAGATAATTATAAGTGAATTCTTAGCTTACTAAATGAAAAAATAGAGGGAAGACACACATATATAATTTCAAATAATTCCTAGTAGCGATAGAATCCTCAATAGTCAATGAAAATTTATTAAATACCAATAATTGGCAGCAAGCCTGTAATTATCCATCATAATGCGTAAAGAAAATGTTATATTAACAATATTAAAAATAGTGCACTTTTCTATCTTGGAGACTTTAAAAATTCAGAGAAAAAAAAATGCTTACCTATGTTTTGAACCATAATTTCTGTCAGCTCATCAATTTCTCCCTGTACTTTAGCTAATTTATCAACATCTTTGCTCTCAGAAAAATGTTTCTAAAGATTTAAAAAATAATAATAATAATGAAATCAGTATAAGTTTAAAATAAAAGTAAGATGCAAAAATATATATACATTGGAATGCATCATCAGATGTTAATTTGAAAGCGATATTTTAATTTTATAGTTCATTCATGTTGAAGTGTTTAAAAACATACTTGTTTATTTAATTAGTGCCAAACTTTTGTGTCTTATAATGAAATTAATATTATAAATTTATTTAGTTAAAAAATAACAAAAGATTTTACCATTTGAGATGCCAAAATTCTTGAAAATTCGCTATTCATAGCATATGGCAATGCTGTTAAAGCCCGTGCTCCATATGCACTTTTAAACTAATAGATTACAAAAATTAAATATTACTTATATAAGAACACTTTATATTATTAGTTATTGATAATTCAAGATTAATTATTGATATAAATTTCTTAGCATGAAATATATATTGATATATTAATACAGTAATTTTGGAAAGAATATGTAATATACAATTTATGAAGAATTTTAACAGTAAAAATGCATGAAAATTACTTAAAAAGAGAGAAAATCACAATTTCTCATCTTTTATTTAGTCAATTTATCCCTTCCACAAAATGTTCATAGACTAATTAATTCAACTGTTCCTCAAACTCAGAAAACACTTCCTGGTTTTTTTTTTTTTTTAGAATTGTTCCAGGCTCAATTAAAATAAATTAGTTTATTTCTGCAAACCCCATAACTTATGCATCTAAAAGTTAAAAAAAACTTCAAAAGCACTTGCACAAGGTATATATAATGTTTATTACCGCATATCGGGACATAAAGAATTACCAAACATGTATACTATTATAAGTCACTGCTATAGTTTTAAAATTATTAAATTAAGTTTTTTTAATACCCATCAGTATGACATTAACTATCAGTATGTTAATAAATAAAATTATATGATATATATATATAAACTATATGATATGATATATATATATAAACTATATGATATGATATATATATATATATATATATATATATATATATATATATATATATATATATATATATATATATATATATATATATATATGGATATGATTATATATGTATTAGCAAGATGCACTTTGCAAAAATTTTAAATGAAAGTTTCACAGGAAAACAAGTATCAAATACAATTTAACCAATACCTCTTTAAATTTACTGTTTAAACTAGTCTGCTTAAATATTAAAACCATCAAAAAACTAATACATCCTCTTAAGGATAAGTCAGATAAGGATATAAGTCATCATCAGATAAGGACACAAAAAGAATAAAAAAAAAACAGAAACCAATCTTTAAACCCAACAAAGAAAAGTTGCTTATTTGTAGAGTACTTGGGGTAAAAGGTTCCCTGTACAGAATTATTAGTAAAATATAATTTCTTCCAAAAGGCTTAAACATAAAAGAGAGAAAATAAATTTAAATATAGAGATGGATGTAATTAAGTATGAGCAATAGCTCAGGAGTTTAATAAAAAAGAAATTTTAAAAGCAAAGGTGGCCAACCCGTGGCCCGCCTTGAATATTTTTGCAACCCATGAGATTAATCACACTTTTACAAAAATAAATTTATTTTATAATAGCCAAAGTAGTGGAAATTAATGTATTAAAAATACATTATTTGTGTATCCATATATTAAAAATTAAATACTGAAATTATAAGAAAAAAATTAACTTTGATTTTAAAATATTTTTGTGAATATATGACAGATATGACCTGTTTTATATATGAGTTTATAGTTATGATTTTGCAGAATATTTAAATTATATTCTGCGAACTCTTGAGGCGCTCATATCTTGGAACATCTAATACAACAGGTACTATGTTTCACTTTAAGGGACGTAGTGACCATTCCTAGATATGTTAAGTTGATTGTTGATAGCAGAGCAAACTAGACTCTTAGTCCAAGTTGTTAGCACTTTTGATTCAACTTACACATGCGAATCATTTTTTTATGTGCCAATTATGATGTGCAAATACGAAAATTGAGATTGATTTACAAAAGCTAAGTGAAAAGTGGAGAAACAAATATTGCACTAGTAAAATAAATATTTTTTAATGATTTCATTAATATATGTTTTTTATATTTAATTTTAGTGTTACATATTTCTTTACAATGTGCGTTTAGTATCATTATTATTATATTATCTATGTTTACATGTAAGAATAATAATAAACACAAAAATAATAACTCATTATGTTTCAATTTTTTACTTCAAAAAATGTCTATAGTGGGTCTAAATCTAACATGGGGATATATAAATTTATAGGCAGCCCGCAGAGTTATGATTTATTTCCAAAGTGGCCCACAAGACCATTTTGGTTGGCCTTCCCTGTTTTAAAGTAATGAAAGAAAAATTAAGTAATTTTTTTAATCCTTTGCACAATGTGAGAATTAAGATGGCTAGATTCGAAAATCTAGCCAATGCCCTAAAAACTCACATTTTTAAAACAAAAATCAGGAAACAGAAAAGTTGAAATCTTTTACCTTTCTATAAAAACTGAAATAGAAAGAAAACAGGATATAGAGGAAGGATAGTTAATTGAATACAAATGGGATATTTTAAATTATATAATTATTAATTAAATTATCAAATGTAACATAAAAACATTCAAGTCAACTTAAAATTTCAATAAATCAATTATTTGAAATAACACATTAAACTATCAAATTTTTAATTGAGTAACAGATCATTATCGTTATTGACAATAATTCATGTATTTTTGGGATAAAATCATTCATAAAATTGCTTAAGTTTTACATTACATTATTTATTATACTTTTTCTGCAACAAACTACTGTATAAAAATCCAATGGATTTAACAATTCTTTTCATGTAGTAAAAATATATTTAATATTATATTACTGACAGTCACAAAATTATTCTTTAAAAGTACAAAGGAGGTGCCAATACTAAGACCATTTTATTACCCTTCTTGTTAGTTCAGTTACAATGTAGATCAATTTCATTGAAGTAAGAAATTTATAAATTTTTGTATTGAATTAGCTAATTACAATTTTATAATGCGCAAACTTTAACAATTTTTTCTTCTTAAAATTAGAATTTTGATAAACTTTAAATTAACAAAAATAATAAACTCAAGATGCATAAATAAATTGTATATCGGATCACAGGATTGATGATCAAAGTTAACCATACAAAATAACTCAGATTGAATTTAGTATTCTTTATATTTGTAAAAGAATTATCTGGTAAAAAGAAATGTAAATACTAATAATTTTTAGAAGCATTTCTAAATTGGTGATATGTAAGAATTTAATAATACAATGTACATATAACATACATTACTGAAAAATGAAAGCATTTTTCTATTAAATAACATTTAATAAACAATTTAAACCATTTTAAAAACTAGTCTAAAATCTATATCATAAATATTAAATACATACATTAGTAATATAATTTTAATGCAATTTAAAAATGACATAGTTACCTTCTTTTAGTTTCATTTAAAAAGCCAAATGCATGGGATCTATCAAAATCCTACAATGGATAAAGCAAAACATAAATGTACCAGAAATTTTGTTGAAAAAATAATTACAATTATCTTATTGATTAAAGACAACTGGAAATTTTTTCACAGAAAATATTAAACTTTTTCTTACAATACACAAAAGTGTCCTATAACATATAATTTTTGTTTTTGCATTATTGATAATTGCACAGTATCATGTATGTTTCAAGCATGACACTCATGTTTAAAAATATAGTTTTATTTAAAAAAAATTACATTTTATATAACATTTTTAGACTTTATATTTTTTACTATTATATTATAGTATTTTTAAATCAGTGTTTATATATTAATTTGTTTTGTATTTATACATTTAAAGAAAAATTATGAATGCTAAGTAAGAAATAAGAAATCCATAATAAAAGAAGTTTATGTATTACCTTATTACTTAAACTAGTTAAATTTTTTTGTAAACAAATCATATAGAATGTATATTAAAAAGTATTTGCATGTAGCAAGTATGATAAAAGTTCCAAAAAAAATACATTTTTTTCTATTAATGCTTGAATGGATGTATATAAGAAAAATAAAAAGTTATTAGACATTTCAAATGTTTCTACACTATTATTTATATGGGTACTTACTTACGTATTAACGGTACCTTGGTGACAGACTTGGCGGTTTTTTTAAGTGTCGCCAATCTAACAGCTACTAAGGTTACCAAACCAATAGAATAGATTGATGCCACTTAAAAAAAAACCGCCAAATCTGTAGCTGCGGTAGGCGCGTGTGCTCTTTATTGGCGCAACTGTCGCCAAGGTACCGTTAATACGCAAGTACCTTTATATGTAATATAGTTTACCAAAAAATGAAAAGTTTTTCATTACAAGATATAAACAATTATTAAACAAAATGCATAGAAGACATAATTGAAATATATAAAAATCAAAATTGCGACATGGAAAATTTTAATTTACTTTGGCAGTAATGTTCTTCATTATTCAGTGACTATTGTTAATATAGAGGAATAATATTTGATTAATTTAAGGATCACAAGCAATATAATAGATAACTACTAAAAGAAATCTTCTCATTGTGATTCTTCCTAATACTTGAATTTTTTCCCATTATTGGTTTTGAAATCAATTAATGCAATTATGTATTTTTTGAACAAATTAATTAACAACAAACACAGCTATAACCTACTGTCCTTCACTCATTATGGAATAAATGCACAGAATCAAGAAGAATTGCATGAAAGCAGTTTTTTTTTAAGCATGCATATGCATAAATTATTTTTTCCGTCAGAACAATTGAAAGTAAATTTTTTAAATAAAAATCATTGTCATGGCATCTTTCCTTAAAGATTGATTATGATTATAATACGGAGAGCTCTCAGAGAGATTATATTTTTAAACCACTTTATTTCAGCATCTGTTTTTCTTCATATAATCTTTTTTATTTCTAGATGAGGGGAAAAGCCAATATGTTTTCTCTACTTTGTTTAATTAGTTTTTATATATCAGAATGAATTTGCTTTTAAATTTTTATCTAATATACAATTTCTTTACCTGTGATATCTATATACATAGACAACTCACAAAATTCAACTATGTAATTCTACAAATAATTTGTAAGCAAAAACATATTCAAGAATATCATTTTTTAATCATATCAAACAATTTCTTAATAAGGTAGGACATGCAATTCACAAAATTTAATTATGTAACTAAGAGCAAAGATATGTATTATATTATTTATTATATATTTTTTTAATAGTTTCAAGAAATATTAGTAATAAATTTCTTAATTAATCATAAATGAAAAAAAAAAAAAATTCACAAATAATTTTATATAGCAATATGAAAAATTTTCTTTTTCCTATTACTTTTTCATTATTATTTAACATAGAATTTTATTATCAACCACGTTTTAGAAATAAAATTACTAATGCTACTTATTCAAATATTAACTCTTTTTTCCTAACAAAATTAATATCATCTTTTTTTTTAAATGGAGAAATCTGACACATTCTGTATGTCATGCATAATTAAATAAACAAAGTAAATCAGAATTTTTAAAGTGTACATGATTTATTATTAATATTATTTTTAATTTTACATTATTTAGCTGATGACATGACAAATCTACAAAGTAATTTTATTATCTGTGTTATGTCTTTCATTAAGATTGAATTTTTCTTTGCGTATATTTTATGAAAAGTTATTATATAAAAAGGGAAATCAGATATCATGAATGCCATGTCTCCCAAGATACAAACAAAAATATATTTTTATTTTATGAATTTTATGTAATATGTTATACTTTTTATAAAACAATTTTCAATTTTTTTTTTTAACTACATTCAGTAGCTTCAATTTGGTGTAGAAAATGTTATGTTTTAGTAGTTGAGGGAATTAAAATCTCAAGCTTATAATACTGTACAAATACCAAGATAAAATTTTTTTCTTTTTTAACATTTTAGTGATTAATAATTGCATGTTTGAAAATTAATATAATACTTAAATAAATGAAAACAAATACCAAAATTTATTTCAGTATTTATAATTTAAATGCATATAAATTTTAACAAACATCTTTAATCATTCTAAAATATACAGTTTCATTCAAATCTTATAATATTTAAAAATAATGCATCCACAATATAAATGTGTGTAATATGTTTATATAATGTGTGTAATATGTTATATATGATTATTAATAAGCAAAATGAGAGGAAAAAACTCACTATTAAATTGAAAAAGGACATTTGTTATAAATTTTATAAAGCAATACAAAAATTATATTTAGACTAAAGTTCGTGTTTGGAGCACACTTATCTTTACATTTTACAAAATTAAATACTTCATTTAAAAAATTACTTTTTTAAGGCTTATCAAATAAGACAAAAAGCACTATTTAAACAAAAAATTCTTTTCCTTCTATGACGGACATTCAATTAAAAAAATATGCACATATTTGAAATATATGATTATGAAAAAAAAAAAAAGTTAGTGAATAAAATATTATCAACATAAGTAAAAATCTCAAAACAGAATAACCTTTTGATTCTATATTTTCTTAAGATTATTCAGCAGGCAAAGTTTAGTTACTTAAAAATAAGGATATTCTTCAATGTTTCATGCCCCTCATTTTTATACCAAGTTAGTAATCGCAAAGGGTGATCATCATCACCGAAGGCGATTTCACTTGTTACTCTAAATATGAGAACCCTAAGACAAGTTATGATGGGATGTTCAGTTCATTCATTTTTAAATGTTACTTGGACTGTGTGTTATCTATACTACTAATGCACCTCAAAGTTAAGCAAATTGAAAAGCAAGTAAGGCTTTAATATTTATTTTTAATTATATGTTAATATTATATTTTTATTAATATTGTACATAAAATGCATGCTGCTTTTGATTAATTTGAATGTTTACAGTTTTGGAAAACGGAATAAACCACGATAAAATTTATGCCTGAATATTTGTAAATTTAATAATTTTTATAATTCATAAGTTTAGCATCTTTATTCAATTACTAAAATTATTATTTATATATATATTAGCCTATTGTTAATGTATTAAACCTAGGATTTGTGCATTTCATTACTAGAATGCATTGTGCATTGGTTAATTTCTACTATAAGTTTGTAACATTATAATTTATAAAATAAGTAAAATTATTTAAAATTATCACATAAAATGTTAGTTCTATTAGTGTAAATCAAATAAGTAAGTCTGTGGGGATGTTCCCTGCAAGCTAATAACAAAATGAATATATAATATTAAAAAATAACAAAATTCTCTCGGGTATTTTTTTAAATATCATTTCAGAATAATAAGATCCTCCAATTAACAGCAGTCTTAATACCAGTTTTTTTTTTTTTTTTTCCCCTCTTTAACCATTCCATGGAGTTATTTTTTCCTTCTTATGTTGCATTTTCTAGGAACTGCAGTGAGGGAAAAAGTGGGGAGGAGATTGTAAACTGTTAAAAACAGTTTATGATGAGGTTAAGGAAGAAAATTTGGCAAAGGCCAGTATTGCCAATAAAAGGGGACATCAAATATTGATTGCCCCTTAAATAAATAAGGCATAGATATTTTAATAAAGATTATTGAATTTATTATTAATAGGTATTTAAAAAATATATGTGTAAAAACCTGAAATTTTATAATTATGTACTTAGAATTTCAAAGAGTAAAGTAAATATGTAAAATTTCACGCTTTATAGAAATTTACCATTAATCATAATAGCACTGGACACACGAGGCCTTGCAGGTTAGATAGAATATAACAATGATTTAAATTGGCTAATAAAGCTATATGGCAATTTTTAAAGCAAGAAATAAGAAAATAAAAGCATTTTAAAGAAAAATATTAATTAATCTACAAATTTATATTAATTTTATGCATAATTCAGACAGCATTCAACATATCTTTTCCAAATTCAAAAACAAATGCAATTATCATCATGCATTATATATATATATATACATATAAAATCTATAAATTTAAACATATTAAATAAAAGACCAAATCTAAAATAATCAAAGATAAAATTGTTAAATACATACATCATCTGTTATGCAGAGGTAAATTATATCATCTTCGTAGATATAGTGGAACAGGTAGCTAAATAAATATATGAATATAATTTTAATACTAATATATCATATTAATTATTATATTAATCAAAAAGTTTAAATTTATTATTATATTAAAGTAATTCAAAATTACTTCTTTATTTAGATTAAAAAGTATTAAACTTTTAAGACACGATTTCTTTTAACAATGATCAATTTCATAACAAGAGTAAAATTAGATTTTTTAGCAAAGCAAAATTTGTATTATTCTAAATGCATTTAAGATATGCATTAATTTAAGATATGCATATTTGATTATTATTTCTATATGAATTTATTTGTATATTGATAGTACTTTAATTTGATAATATGAATGGCATGATGGAGGTAAAAATATGATCAAATATTAAACAAAAAAATTAGTTACCATCAATAAAATTCTTTTTAGTACTAAATTATTTATTAAATATATATAATTTATTTATCTTTTAACAATTAATGCATTTAAAAAAGATGAAAAAGTTCTGAGAAAGCTTTCATAGCATAAAAAATTTCTATCTTGATATAATTTTTTGATGCTTCAAATCAGTAATAATTTTAATAATAATATTTTCTTAAAAAAAAAGCATACAATTAATGTTTTTTCATAGATGTACTAAATCAAATAGTTTAACACATAAAATACATCATATTGATTTATATGTGTCACACATAATAAATTTATACATTAAAATAATTTACAATCTACTAAATTTATAATATTAATAATCTCTATCTCTTCACACAGATTTTTTTTTTTTTTTTTTTTTTAAATTTAGAGTTATTGCATTACTCAGAGTAGATAACATATTAACTTAATTTGGCCAAATTGCTTAAGAGAATTTGAATTTGACAATTTTTTATAGCTAAATGGACGATTATGGTCCAAATGTGGTTTTTTAATTTGTACTGCAATTGGAATAAGTTTCTCCCATTGACTTTTAAATTTGTTATTTTTACTTTTTACACTCAGTTACTGCCCAAAAGACAGACTAGAGATATGGCCAATTGTAAGTTTGATTAAGTTGTAAGTTTTTTATTGTATTTATTGTATGTATTGTTATTATTGTAAGTTTTGATTGATGTAATTTGATATGGCACTTTTTTCTATTTGAATTATGAAGGTACAAGAAACTTTTATGATAGCAAGTTATAAAACAGAAAAATTGTTCAAAAGAAAGATTTTTGTTCTTAACATAGTCGAAGCCAGTCCTTGCTGATCCTCTTACGTGCTTACAAAGAAATACGATGTCAAGAAAGGATGATTTTAAAGAACAATATAAAAAAAGTGACACTTAGAAGTCTAATTTTTCTTGTGTTTTAAACAGACATCCAAATGTGTACTTTAGAAATCAGATTTATACAATTCCTTCCTTTCCAGGCATTTTTGAGTTGGATCAGTGACGATTTTCTTAGTTTCATTGCTTACGGTCAAATTAAAAAATATATATATTTTTAATTTTTTAAGCCCTCTTTGAATTTCATTTTTCAATTGAAATCACTATTAGTTTATTCTTCTTTTCATTATTGTTTGTTCAAAAGTACTTTGTTACAAAAATATGAAAGCCTTGAAAACTCTTTCTAAACAGTTTTCAAGGTTTTTCATTTTTTTCTATCATCTTTTTATTATAAGGATTGCAGTATTTCTTATTCTTGCTTTAATATGACAGTTTCCAAATTCTAAATATCTCTTTTAAAATATATTTTACACTTTTTCAAATTTTGAAAAATGAAAATGAGTGGAAAAGAAATTTGGGTGTGATTGCATATTAAGTCAGAGATAAGAGCTACAGTTAGTACCAAAATTTATTAACAAAAAAGTTGCCAAATCCTAGGTCACCTAATCTTAAACATAACCCTTATATTTCTCAGTATAGTAATTTGTTTATTGTTGTGCATAAGATTATACAGCAAAAATTTATTTACCTCCCATGAGAATAAGTAAGTTTTGGTTGATCAGGAGATATCTTGGCTATAATTTGTTCAGTCACTTCAGAAAAATTGCCAGCACATCTTGCATATTTGGCCAAAACAGTGTTTCCATGAGCAACAACAGAATACAGAATAGGCATTTTCTGTAGGTAAAAATTAAAACATTTATTTTCAAAAAAAAAAAAAAATAATAAGTCATATTTAATAAATTACAAATATTTCTGACGGTATTTTAGCGATGACTGTAATTAAAATTTAATAAAAAAAAAATATACATTATAATACACATTGTTTATTATTTAAGATTTTATTACTTGCTTACTAAAAATACTTTCGTTCAAGAATTAAATCAAAACAAATATCATTAATACAGCAAAATTTCAAAAAGTTGAAAATATGACACATGACAATTATTAAAATAATTTTCAAAAATTATAAGAAAATAAAAGTAATTAAAAATAATTTATAAAAATCAAAATTTTATAATTCTTATTATCATAAAAAAAATTTTTAATACATTTTGTGTGTGCGTTCGTGCATTTAAATAATAGCAAGAGCTTGATGGGTTTTCCCCCTTTTATAAAAAATTTTAAGCAAAAAGTGTACAAAAATTCACATAATAAATGAGTAAACATAGCCAATGAAAACGAAAAACAACTTTAACTTTTGCATGGCAAAGAACGTAATAAAAAATATGACAGTATCTCAATGAATTCTAAATCGAATTAAGGTAAAAAAAACACTGCAAATACTTCATAAATCTTACCTCTCACAATAGATTTATATTACCGCAAGATATATAAGTATCTACAAAATTTTAAAACATGCTAATAAGAAGAAATGTAAGTGTAAAAAGTAAAAAAATTCACACTATTTACAAAAAAATTATCAATCACGCAATAACAATCTCTATCAAAACCTGACTTCAGTCACAAGTGAAAGTGAGGGTGAATAAAAGAAAATCTACTGATGCCAATATTGAATTGTGAAATTTCCTCTTTGCTTGAGTTAGAAAATAAGATATAAGCAATTTCATTTATCAGCTTGACAATTCAATAATGTACTGTAAAAATTATTATTTTGTAGCTTCAATACAATCTCGATAACAACATTTGATATGAAAATATTTATAAAATCTGTTCGTATGGATAGTTAGTTCGTGATCATGTTTTGATGTTCACTTCGAAATGTTGACATTTGATTGAAAGGAAAGTAATGCGGGATTTTAACTTATATAACTTCAAGTCTACATAAATGACAGTATTAAATTTTGAAACCCCATTTTTTAACATTAGTTAAAATTGAATATCATGGCTGATAGTCTTCTTAAGACCTACAAACCGGTTTCCAGTCAAAGCTGTCTCAGTCAGCTTCCACCAGCCAGCCCGTCCTGACTCTAGAATCCAAAATGAAAGGCTTTTTCTTATTGAGGTTTCTAAACATAACAATTCTTCTTTTTTACATGGTAGGATTGATAGCCCTACGCCTAAACATCTGGTTTGTCGCTCTACAGTTATTTGGTTGTTTTCGAGGGCTAATTAAACCTGGACCTATGGTTTAAAGTGGATTCCGAACCATTACAGATATCCATGTTACTGCCGGGACTGAACCCGAAAACGGTGCTCACTAGTCACTCGGCCATCACGCCACACCCTATATTCCACATTCTATTAAATATATATTTTTTTGTTTTTAGAGAAGTGATGGAATATGATAAGTTACATATTTGCCATATCCTGCTTTTGGAGTTTAAGCTCAATGAAAATGCTGCAGAAGCAGCTCGAATAATTTATTCTACGTATTCAGGATCTATAAATGAAAGTCTAGTTTAATAATAGTTAAAAAAGTTTCGGGAATGAATTTTCGTCTTGAAAATGAACAGATTAATGAGTGTCCAATTCAAATTGATAATGATGATCTGAAAATACTGGTAGAGTCAGAACCCAATATAACAAGTACAAAACTAATCATTGTGCACAAACGACAGAATTGAAACATCCAAAAATAATAGGAAAGGCTTCTCGAGATGGTAATTGGGTTCCACATGAGCCTACAGCTCAAAATCGTAATCAACGAGTAAACCATAAATCAACGACTAGTCGCGACCTGGTGGTCAGCACTCTGGCCTTTGGTACCGCAGGTTTCAGGTTCGAATGTTGGCAGTGACATGAATGTTTGGTAGAGGTTCGGAACCCACTTTAATGTTTTTTGTGTGTTTGACAAAAAATCATCTTATGATTTTTTTTTTTTTTTTTTCATTGTTTGTTATTTGTGTGTAAAATTCAAAAATTTTATGAATCTGTGGTAATTAAGGTTCATTTTTAAAAATTGTTGAAAAAATTTATATTATTTACAAGGAAATAAAATATTACAAGTGCAAATTATATCTAATAAATATTCATATTCATTCACCTTGTGATAGTTCAAAATATCACTAAAACTGTCTATTAAAATAAAATTTCAATCAAGAAAATCACCATCTCATGAAAATTAAGCTGTCAAAGACACTTGCTATTGGTTAAATTTGGCTGGTTCTTTTAAAATGGTTTGAAATCATTAAATCATTAGTAAATTCCTCTACTGGCATTATTATCCCTCAAATTTCAGAATAAAAATGATTATGTATCACAAGTGTGGGGACGTATAAAAACCTCAAACGATATTTTTTTTTTTTTTCAAAATTAATCAACGGATGAAAGATTCGATAATATTACACATAAAATAAATAGCTACTTTTTTTTAGAACAGGTTTTCGTGACCTTGCCCACTCTTAATTTTGGAATTTTTCACAGAAACTTGTATTTTATTTTTAAATTCCTTTCATGAGTTTTTATATATTACATTTATTTTAAAAGAAATTGAGAGATTATTAAATAATTTAGTAAAAATAAATTAATTCAGAGGTACAATTAATGTAAAATTGTTTTAAAAGATCGCCTGGTGAAAATAAGGACATTTTTATTTCAAAGTGAAATTGAAATTTTTAAGAAAAGAGAGTTTATATTTTTTTTTTTTTTTATTTTTTTCAATTCCTTCTATTAGCTCACACTCTCCTTATATATATCTTGTTCAAATTTTCAAGCGTTCATAAAATACTTTGTATTCATCCACACAAGTTCAAATACATTTTTTTTTTACACTTCCAGTGGATAACACTTGATGTTAATACAGTTTTTTCAAATATTAATTCAGTAATTAAATTAAATTATTTAATTTTAGTTTTTTTAGATTTAAGTTGCATGTATCTAATAATAGATGGCGCCAGATAAACTTAAAAAAAAATGAATGAAAATTATTTATAAAGGACTTTTGCAATATAGTGGCAAAAAAAAAGAAGGAATTGACTTTTACATTTTTTTTTTTATATTGCTTGTTTTTAAATTCCTTTCACGATCTTTTTTATACAATATATTTATTTGCAAAGAAATTGAGTGATTATTAAATAATTTAGAATAATATTAATTAATAATTTAAATAATTAATAATTATTAATTTAATAATTTAATAATTTGAATTAAAAAATTAATTCAGAAGAAAATTAATTTAAAATCGTTTTAAAAAAATCGTCTGGTGAAAATAAAGTTATTTTTATTTCAAATCGGGAACGGAATTTTTGAAGAAAAGAAAATCGATTGGAGCTCTACAGTTTTTTTTTTTTTTTTTTTTTTTTTTTTTCTTTTTATAATTATTTTTATTTTTTTTTAAGATTTTTGTTAAGCATTTTGTTTTTACATTAAATTCTAAATTTTATGAGTAATTTGTATATAGGCCCATCCAATTACAATTTTTAAAATGTATTTTACTTTATTTTCTTTTTGTGAATGACAGGTAGGAAATCGTTTTTGCCTAGATGAATTATGAATTTTATGTAAATGCCAAAAGCCTTTAAATTTTTTTCACTTTACTCATAGAGAATACATCCAATTTGATATTTCTGCTTTAGCTAAATTTTGTGTACATTATACACGCACTTAGTTAAAAATATAGTGGTGTACTTCAATACTATGTTTAATTTTACCTATTTTGCTTTAAATTTTTATTAGTTTTTGTTTGTTCCCTTCAAATCCTATTAATGATGATTTATAATATTTTTCATACATTTTTTTCTGATAGATCATGTTGTAAAGTACCTGTTAAGTTAGAAAAAATACATGGTGATTATAATTAAAGTCCCACTTTCAAAATGTTGTAGAAAAAATACCACTCGTCACAATGAGTTCAAATTTGAACTGCAGATACTTGAAGAAGGGGAAACAGTATGACATAAAAAGTTCCAAAAAGAGTTCCACCGTTTATTCCCATCCAATTTGGTATAACCTTGTCGTGGTGGATGGGCTTTCCACTAATAGTGACACAACTGTTGAATGACTTGGAAGTCATTTTTTTTCATCAAAAAAACTGAAACAATCATTGAAGCATATTGAACGCTATAGTTGATTTAATGTGCAAATCATGCCAAATACATTGTAATTTCGATTCAAAATATCACTGGCAGCCGAATTCCCTTTCGTTATGCCGCTTACAGCGCCATCGATTAATACACTTTGGAACTTTGTTGCAGTACTGTTTCCCCCTTCTTCAAGTATCTTCAATTCAAATTTGAACTCATTATGAAGAGTGGTTCTTTTTTTTACAGTATTTTGAATGTGGGACTTTAATTATAATCACCTTGTACTTAAAAGCATTTAAAATATTTTTTTTTTTTAAAGAGAATAACCAATCATTTAATTTATAAATGAAACAATTGTGGTAATACATCGTACATTCAATCAATAAAAAATATGTTAAATAGTAAATATTTTGAGTCTTTAGTTGAAGAACCTTTTAATCTTTAAATCTGTCTGAGATTTTCTTTTATAATGAATCAACGAGTAAACGTGTTGTTATCTGGTTTTCCTTCTTTTAGCATGCTTAAGTTTCTTTTTTCAATACATTTGGTATCTGATTAGATTGCGATTATCTAAAAAAGTACATCCAATTTCGAAACAATTGTAGACAGTTGCGAAATCCGAAGATGAGATAATAACCACGTGAATTTTTCCTTAAAAATAACAGTTGTTATTTCAGAAAACAGTTCATGATTTATTGTATTTTTTATATTTAATCTGGCAGCAGGAATATTTGTTTAATTAGCTACATGGAAATTGAAATATTGTGAAGACATCCCATATTGTGGGGATTCCGTTAAAATGACCAAACTGTTGAATTTTTATTGCTTTGCTTTTTTTTTTAGTTTTAATTTAATTTATAATAATTTCAAATACAATATACTATTGTTTAAATTTTTCTTAAATTTTGTTAATATTTAAAATTCTAATTTGTTTTTTTCTAAGCTTTTCAATTTTCAGGATGGAAGTATATAACATAAGTATGTTATGCTTTTCCTTTATTTATGTTTCATCATCATTAGAGGCGCAACAGCCCCAATGTGGGCCAACACCGTCTGCCTGCATGACTCTTTTTACCGGGTAGGACAGTCAGCCCTACGCCCAACGCTCTACGGTCATATTAGACAGGGATCTACAGTTTAAAATAGTTTCTGAATCACTACAAACATCCAGGGTTCCGCCGAGACTCGAACCCGAAACCTGTTGCACCAAGCGCCAGTAACACAGCCATTAGGCCTCTTTATACGTATATGTTTACATATACTACTGTGTCCAAATTGTATGACCAATTTTCAATTTAAAATTCCGGGGCTTATGGGATTTCAATTTTTTTTTTTTTTTTTTTTTTTAGGTTGCTGGCACTGTCCTTGACATCTGTGGGAAATTTGACGTCAAAATATTCATTAATGTTTGGGTTACGCATGGCTTTGTGAGACCTGAAACTGATTTCGGTGACTTTTGAAATGTCTGAATTAACTGAGAAGAACTTGCATTACAATTTTGTTTGCGGAAACGTATAGAATGTAGCAGAAGGCATTCGATGAGCATTCCTATAGCGAAAAGAAATGTTTAGAAGTGGTATAAACAGTTCAAAGAAGGCAGAGAACGCGTTGAAGACAAAGAGCCCTCAGCTCAGCCATCAACCTCAACCGACGAAGCTCCCGTTCAAAAAATTAAAGATTCGGTGCTTGTAAACTGTCGATTTACAATTAGAGATCTTGCTGGTGATGTTGGAATTTCAAAAGGTCAAGTCCATTTTGGGCCTCAAACGCGTCAAATTTCGATGGGTACCGAAAACACTAAATACGCCAGCTCGCACTGCATTGATTCTTCCCGATTTTTTTGTCAAAATGAAACCCACATCTGGCGACTTCTGGCTATTCTTTAAACTCAAAAGACCACTTCAGAGACACCGTTTTGAGTCGATTGAAGAGATTCAACGTGAATCATCGCGCGCTTTGAAGGCTAACCCTGCCGATTACATTTTAGCATGCATTGAGGATTGGAAAAAAAGTTGTCTTAAGTGCATTGTGCCTGGAGGGGATTACTTTTATGATGATGAAATAAATTTGGAAAATAAATAAAGAGTATTTGAAAAAAAAATAATTGGTCTTACTTTTTGTGCACATATGTATATTATTATTATATTTTAATAAGTCTTGCGAGAGGAGTTTGTGATTTTATTTTTGAATTACTAACTGCCAAAATTGCTTCAACCCTTGGGGAATTATGGCAAAGTCACCTAATTTTGGTATTTATAGTGTCCTCTGCCTTTATGGAAATCATGATATGGGCACATTTTAACCATTTAAAAACATGCATTAAATGTTTGCTATAAACATTTATAAGGAAGTTATAAAAAAAATCCCCTATCAGTGACTGTGATTTTATTTTTATGTTACAGTAACAAACAAGATAAGAGATAAGATAATATATATATTTGCAATTCTAACTTAAAAATTCTGTACTTATCTTTCGAAAAAACTAATTTTGAGCTAAAAAGAACATTTAGACCTACATATGCAACTTCTTTATCAATGCCCAAGATATTTGCCCTAATTGCCACGTAGCATAATAAAATTAAAAAATTATGACAATAACTGGCAAATTATATATTGCAATAAATAATTTTGATATATTTACAGTCTTTCTTCTTCTTCAATGGCGCAACAGCCCCTTAGTTTGCCAAGGCCGTCTGCTAACTGGCAGATTCCGGAACATGAGATAGTTTCTATTTTCTAGAATAGAGTTGACAGCTCTACGTTCAACGCTCTACAGTCATATTAGACTGGGACCTACGGTTTAAAGTGCATCCCGTACCACTACAGGCATTCAAGCCACCACCGGAACCCGAACCCTGTGATAAACAGCCATAGTCACTCGGCCATCCTGCTTCTTTTATAGTCTTTAGAACAGGGATGGGCAAACTTTTTCGGTCACGGGCCAAAAATTAAAAAAAAAAAAAAATTTGGCGGGCCAAGATAAATCTTTCGAAAATTTTAAGAACAATATACAAGTATTAAAATTTAAATATGTCAGTGAGACGAATGAAATTGCGATTTCATTTTTAAAAGTTCCTTATATTGATGTTCGAAGTGAGATGCACCGATTCTAAGGAACGAGGCTAAATGCTCATCTGCCAATTTACTTCTGAAATAATTCTTACTAAGGTTCATAGTTGAAAACACTTGCTCACTATAAGTTGAAGCAAACATAGCACTGATTTTCTGGACATGAGATATTAAATTCGGGAAACTTACTTTCGATAACGATTTGTAAAACTCTAACTTGTTAGCGCTAGTCTACAGTTATAACTATCAAAGAACTTCCGCTTTTAACACTTTACCGATTGAAAGCTGCCTGTGCTTGCTATTTCCGTCGGTTTATGTTTTGAAGAACAAAAATTGAGAAGATAAAGTCACCAGACTTTAAAAAAAAAAAAAAAAAGGAAGAAAAAAATAATATTTCTTCAAAGTAGAAAAGTAGATGGATATATAATATATAAATATATATTTATTTTAATTTGCGTCGGACCGGCAAATTAAAATTCTACCCGCTTTCCGTAGTTTGCCCGTCCCTGCTTTAGAACATGATAAATCTTCTTACATACATACATACCTAAGTAAATAAATAGATATTAATAATAATAATAATAATAATAATAATAATAATAAACTGTCTAGTTTAAAATTAATGCCGTAATTAATGCAAAAAAAAAAATATTATCAAATATTGCAGTTGAAATCATTATTTATTGCTCATATCAGCTGCGTTGTGCCGATAGCGATAGTAAAATAAAACATGATAAAATAATGTTTATTTAATTACTGTAATGATAAAATAACACATATTATTGAATTGAGTCATAAAACTGAAATACAGAGAAATTACAGGGCATTGTTATATTTCCTCTTTATTGGCGCAACAGCCCATGGTGGATCAAGGCCGTCTGCCTAACGGCAGATTTCGAGATAGGAGATGATTTCTTTTCACGGGGTAAGATCTCTACGCACAACTCTCTAGAGTCATATTAGAACGGGGACAACGGTTTAAAGAGTATTCCGAACCCCTACAAACATCCATGGCACATCCGGGACTCGAACCCGTAACTTATGGAACCAAGCGCCCTTTATTCGTCCATCAGGCACCTTTTATAGTCTTTGGAACACGGTAATTCCCCTAATAAATAAATAAAAACAAATGTTATCAGTTTAAAATAAATGCCGTAATTAATGCAAAGAAAAAAAAATATTATAAAATCTTTGAGTAGCAGATGAAATCATTATTTTTTGCTCATATCAGCTGCATTGTGCTGATAGCAATAAAATATTAAATAATAAAATAACGTCTATTACATTACATTACGTCATTTACCATTACAGTAATGGTAAACTAATACATATTATTGAATTGTGCCATAAAACTGAAATACATAGAAATTACAAGGCATTGTTATATTTGTTCTTCTTCATTGGTGCAACAGTCCCAAGGTGGGCCAAGGCCGTCTGCCAACTGGCAGACTTCGAGACATGAGATGTTTTTTTTTTACGGGGTATGGTTGTCAGCCCTACGCCCTAGAGTCTTGTTAGATCAGGGCCTATTGTTTAAATTAAATTCCGAACCACTGCAAACATCCCCTACCGGGACTCGAACCTGAAACCTGTGGCACTAAGCGCCAGAGCGCTAGTCAGTCTGCGATCAGGTCCAAAAAGTATCAAATTAAATCAGACTTAATTCTTCTTCATTGGCGCAACATTCCCATTGTGGGCCAAAGCCGTCTACCTACTGGCAGATTTCTAGATCGGAGATGTTTTTCTTTTCACGGGGTAGGGTTGTCAGGCCTACGCTCAATACTCTACAGTCATATTAGACTGAGACTTACAATTTAAAGTGGATTCTGAACCTCTACAAACACCCATAGCACGGCCGGAACTCGAACCTGAAACCTGTGGCATCGAGCGTCAGAGCGCTGGTAACTCTGCCATCAAGTCCCAAAAAATATCAAATAAAATTAGACTTAATTCTTCTTCATTGGCGCAACAGCCCCATGGTGGGCCAATGCAGTCTGCTATTGGTAAATTTAGAGACATGGTATGTTTTTTTTTTACGGTGTAGGGTTGTCAGCCCTACTCAGCAGTCATATTAGGCCGGGAACTACGCTGTAAAGTGGATTCCAAATCAGTACAAAGAACCATGGCACTGCCGGGACTCAAATCCTTAAACCCGTGGCACCGAAAGCTACAGTATTAGTCACTCGGACATTAGGACCATATATGTACATATACTATTACACCTTTATTTATTAATAAAATTTATTTTGAAATAGACAACCTATATTTTATATGTATTTCATATGTCACCCGAAATCTTTAGTTTGTCAATCAAAAATCATCATTACCATCATCATCAGTGGCGCAATAGCCGCCCGCCTACTGGTAGATTTCGAGACAGGTGACGTTTTCAATTTACTAGGTAGAGTTGTCAGAAATAAGCCTAATTTCTCATTACTAGAATTACAAAATCGTCAGAAAGGCGCCATTTATGAATGATAATTATTATGTAAATACACGATACCAAAAATATTTTTTATCAATTTTAAATTTTTATTTTTTAATTATATTATATTCTATGTATTCTTTCTAAAAATATAAATAGGTAGATATTTGCATTTGAAAATATTATAAAACAATATTATAAAAATGTTTGAACAATATTATAAAAGCCTGCCGTAAAACTACATAAACATTATTTATCACTAATGTAATAGAAAATCCGTTAAGAAGATGCGATTTTAGTAATTTATATTCAGCATTGTTTACATGTATCGAATGTAAAACTGGTTTGATAAGCGGTTTCAAGAAGTATCTCGTATCATCTCGTAAAATTTCTGGAATTACAACTTCTCCGTTTTAAGAATATTAAGTTTTGCCAAGGTCTCGGAACTGGCTTAGTCATACTTCTGAATACTACTACTGTGTCCAAAAAGTAAAACCAATTTTCAATTTAAAATTCCTGGGGCTTATGGAATTTCAATTTTATTTTTATTTTTTAGTTTGCTGGCACTGTCCTTGACATCTGTGTGAAATTTCAGGTCGAAATATTCATTAGTGTTTGAGTTACGGTTGGCTTTGTGAGACGCTAAAACTGATAAGGGCGATTTTTAAATGTCTGAATTAATCGAGCAAAGAACTTCCATTAAATTTTGTTTGCGGAAAAGTATAGAATGTTGCAGAAGGCATTCGGTGAGCATTTCTATATCGGAAAGAAATGTTTACAAGTGGTATAAACAGTTCAAAGAAGGCAGGGAACGCGTTGAAGACGAAGAGCCCTCTGGTCGGCCACCAACCTCAACCGACGAAGTTCACGTCCAAAGAATTAAAGATTTAATGCTTGCAAACCGTCGATTTACAATTAGAGACTTTTCTGATGATGTTGGAATTTCAAAAGGATCGGTCAATTCCGTTTTGGGCCTCAAACGCGTCAAATCTCGATTGGTACCGAAAACACTGACTGCGACAGCTCATACTGCATTGATTCTTCGTGACTTTTTCAGAAAAAAATGAAACCCATATCGTTCCACAACCACCGTATTCACACCGTGCGACTTCTATCTATTCCCTAAACTCCGGGTACGCCGTTTTGAGTCGATTGAAGAGATTCAACGTGAATCGCCGTGCTCTTTGAAGGCCATCCCAGACGATGATTTTTAGCATGCATTGAGGATTGGAAAAAACGTTGGCATAAGTGCATTGTGTCCGGAGGGTATTATTTTGAAAGCAATGAGGACGATTTGTAGGTTGACGGAGCTCCTTGGTTGCTATGTAAACGTTAGCTCCTTCTTTGCATATGAAAAGGAAGTTACTTTAGCTTCAAGCCCATTGAATTAAAAATAAACAATTAATAATAATAATAAATGGAGAAGAGAAGTTTTTTTTTTTTTCAATAAAGTATTTAATAATTATTAATTATAATTTAATAATTAAAATAATAAAGTAAAAAGAGGATTTTGAAGAATTACGAACTGAACGTAGTTTGAGAGAGAACTTAAATAATAAAAATAAAAATACTTTCAAAAGGTTAATCTAGTTCAAAAAGGAGTGCAAGTTAAAAATAACAAAAACGTTTCAGAGCAGTTTGTTAAAACTGAAAGCAATGAAATAAGTTTGGAAGAATAAATAAAGTGTTTTTGAAAAAATATAATTGGTCTTACTTCTGGAGCACAGTAGTATATCGATAAAATCCAGAAATATCGCAGTAATACAAGATAAGTCATATTGAAATCGATTATCGGTTATCGCTTGACATTTGAAACCAAAACTTTTGAAGTAGCACAAAAAAAAAAAATGTTTTTCTTCTTGTAAACTAATAGGATTACATTAAGACTTCTGGTTCATTACATATTCAAAATGGACTTTTTCTTCTACAGTTCTATTTATTTATTTATTTATTTATTTATTTTTTTTTTTTTTTTTTTTTTGAGTTTTTGATGGGAATTTAATGACTAAAAAACTTTCATGTAATACATTCATCTTCTCAGTTAAAAATCATTTTCTATTTGTCTGTTTAAGATAAAACTGCTTTGCTTTTTTTTTTCCGAAAAATCTTTTTTGCATCCAATTTAAAACATGAAAAACTCAAAATCACCTTTCTGTTGTTAATTATAATCTATCGCTTATTTTGGCCCTTTTTGACACAATTTGTTAGAAGTAATTTGTATTTTTTTATCAACATGCAACGATACCTTTTGAAACCGGTGTATTAAATTAAATGATTTTATTTAATGATAAAATAAGATAGTTTGATTTTGAAATTTTTTTATGCAAATTTGTAAATGAAAATCATTTATTAGAAACGTTGACTGATTTAAATAACATATAAGTTAAATAAATTAATAAAAATATTTATTTATGGCTGATGGATACTAATTAGCTCTCGGCGCCACAGGTTTCGAATTCCAGTCCCGGCGGTGCCATGGATGTTTGTAGTGATTAGGAATGCATTTTAAACCATAGGTCCTGGTCTAATATGACTGTAGAGCGTTTGACGTATGGCTGACAACCGTACTCCGCAAAAAAGAAAACATTTCATATTATAGAAGCATCCAGTTGGCAGATAGCTTTGACCCCATAGTTTTATAAAGGGTGTAGTTTTATCATGGGTATAGTTTTATAAAGGGTGTAAGGTAAACAATAGGAACTGAAGGCCGAGTGACCAGAGCTCGGCGTTACAGGTTTCGTATTCTTGTCCCGGCGATGCCATGGATGTTTGTACTGGTTCAGAACCAACTTTAAACCGTAGGTACCGGTCTAACATGACTGTAGAGTGTTGGGACTGACAATCCTATCTCGTAAAAACCAAACACCTCCTGTCTCGAAATCTGCAGGTAGGCAGACAGCCTTGATCCACCAAGAGGTTGTAATGCCATTGAGGATGATGGATACTAATAACGATTGCTCTAACATAATAAATATGTTCTTTTTTTTTTATCAGCATGCAACGATAACTTTTAAAACTTGTGTATTAAATTAAATGATTTTATTTAATAACAGTTTATTCAATTTTTTTAAATTTTTTAATATAAATTCGTAAATGAAAATCATTTATTAGAAATGTTGATTAACTCAACTAACGCATAAGTTAAATACATGATTAAAAAAAATATTTATTTATGATTGACAGGTACTAATATCTGTTTACTCTAACATAAAAATATGTTCTCCTTCTTTTCCTAAATAAATATGTTTCTTTTTTTTAATACGCTTTTATTAGTTTCACCTGTATGTTTGTTTGTAACTGACTCTTTGGGCTCGATTTTGCCCTACTTTAAGCGATCCGATTTAATTTAAACGTTGTAGACTTATCAAGGACCGACGACACTAAAATATTTTGGATAAGTTTATTATCTCATCATGATTAGGATCGCCATGATTAGTGATTTTATTTTAACTTATGAAGAGCAATTTAACCCATGTAGAATGAAAGTACCTAAGACATTCAAACCACTTAGGACAGTGGCACAACGAATCAGGAGATTTCCTGTTCGAATCCTGGCTGGCTCGACATATTCGTATTTAACCTTTGTTTTACTCACAATTAAATTATTGTAAGAACCAGTCCTCCGTACCGGGACCTCAATTAAATATTATAGTTTAAAAAAACTAAAAAACACGCTTTTAGAGTTAATCAAACTAAAAAGTCAAAAATAATTGTTAACATAAGAATAAAATTACTCACGGTAAAATTAATGTCACTGTTCTAAAAGCGTGGGGTGCTTTGAATGACATTTTTAAACTAACTCTGCATTTCGGAATGAAACTAGTGAAAAATTATAACGATTGATATCGAGCACCCCACGCTTTTAGAACAGTGACATTCATTCTCCCGTCAGTAATTTTATTTTTATGTTAACAATTATTTTTGACTTTTTAGTTTGATTAACTCTAAAAGCGTGTTTTTAGTTTTTTAAGCTATTTTATTTTTTATTTATTTTTTATAAACATATACATCGCTTATTTTGGCCCTTTTTGACACAATTTTTTTAGAAGTAATTTGTATTTTTTTATCAACATGCAACGATACCTTTTAAAACTAGTGTATTAAATTAAATGTTTTTATTTAATAACAGTTTATTTGATTTTGAAATTTTTTTTTTATATTAATTCGTAAATGAAAATCAGTTATTAGAAATTTTGACTGATTTAAATAATATACAAGTCAAATATATTATTAAAACATATTTATTTATGATTAATGGATACTGGTATCTGTTTGCTATAATTGAATAAATATGCTCTGCATGTTTATTGTGACATCAATGAAAAACATATGAGTAAACATTGTATTTTAATTGTTTTAATTTTTATAAATTGAATACTTTTGCATGACATTCAAATGGAATGATTATATAAAGATTGGAGAATTTTTAAGATTAAAACTTGTTTTTTATTACATATTGATGTTTGTTACAATGAAGAACGTATGAGTAGATACTGTAAAAATAATAATAATTAACACCAAATTACCTTTTAGTTTATTTATTATTATTTTTTTTGGATTTAGAAATGCTTTTATATTATAATTGCTAAATTATAAAAAAATAATTGTATTATTTTTTTTTTAAAATTAAATACTTTTTACATGCATTTCAAATGGAACGATTATATAAAGTTTGGAGTATGAATATATATATATATATACATATATTCATAGATTCACATATATATATATATATATAATATTCATAGAAACAGAAGTTTCTAAATGTTTTCACCTCATTTTTAGGGCCGAGTGGCTAGAATTCTGGCCCTCGGTACCGTAGGTTTCGGGTTCGAGTCCCGGCGGTGCCATGGATGTTTGGAGTCGTTCGGAATCCATTTTAAACTGTAGGTCCCGGTCTGTTTAGCCCAAAGTGTGCGCAAGATGACTGTAGAGCGACAAAACAAGCCAAGCCTCATTTTTAGGAGTTACTTTTCAGAAACTCAAATTTCAAATTCAATTTTTAATTCTGCATATATATTGAAAAGCTTCAAAAATAATTTGTTTACTTTAATTTTTATTTTAAATAAGTTTGAAACTTTTCATAATTGTCGCCACAAAATGTGTCCTCTATTAAAAATAAAAATTATAGTAGTAATGTATTTTAATATAAACTAATTATTTAATTATAAGTGGGTGTAGAACGAATACTTTATACAATTATTCTATGTATGAATCTCACAATTTTCTTTTTTTCGTTACGGACCCAAATTTATTCTTTTTTTAATTCCTGTAACCCTAATTTTTTTGGCGAATTATCTAAGAGATAACTTACATTTTTATAGGAAATGTTATTTTATAGATTTTTATACAAACTGATTCTGTTCTAAAAAAAATATTGTCAAATATAATTTTTCTTTTTGCCTTTCGCTTTTCATTTCATATAATTCTAAAAATGTGAAACTTTAATTCTATTTTATTTGTGAAAACGCAAAGGAACTAATTTAACTATTTAGAAATATATTATGCTATAAACATTATAATCAAATAGAAATTTTACATTAGAGTTAGTAGTATCATATATCGAAACTAGATGACGGCACGAGATACTTTCTTTGGCGAAAATAGTATCATTAAAATAATAGTAAAATTTTTCCTCATTCTCCAAAAATTTAATAATAATGAAACAAAAAATGTGACATATTTAAATAAAACAGAAATTATCGTTTTTCATAAATCTTATAAAATATCATGGTTAATTTATTACATTGGAAATCATCAAGTTGATTTCCTTATATAATGTATTCGAAATTTATGAGACTTAACGGGTAAAATATTTAATAGTTCTCAAGGAATCTTGATCAATAAATTAAATAAAAAACTTTTCTTATTTAAAACACATTTATTTAAAAATTAATTAATAATAATAGACAAAAAGATTTAAATTAATAAAATTTTTAAATTAATGTTAGCCAGGTTTCGAACCTGAATTATGTGATATCAAAGGTCACTTGGTCACCAGGCCGTTCAGAGAAGAAGACGGTAGTGATTGTGACAATATGTTCTTCTATTTAGACAGGGACCTACAGTTTAAAGTGGATTCCGAACCACTCACAAACAGAACTGCCAGGATTCGAGCCTGAATCATATGATATCAAAGGTCACTTGGTCACCAGGCCGCTCAGAGAAGAAGACGGTAGTGATTGTGACGATATGTTCTTCTAATTAGACAGGGGCCTACAGTTTAAAGTGGATTCCGAACCACTCACAAACATCCATGGAACTGCCAGGATTCGAACCTGAATCATATGATATCAATGGTCACTTGGTCACCAGGCCGCTCATAGAAGAAGACGGTAGTGATTGTGACAATATGTTCTTACTGTTTTCGATTCGGGGAAAGTTTCTCAAGTTTTCTCCCATCCTACACGCGGCCCGATGGCCAATTGGCTAGGTCTTTGGTACTACAGGTTTCAGGTTAGAATCCTGGCGGTGGCATTGGATGTTTGTTGGCGGTTCGGAATCCACTTTAAACTGTAGATCACTGTCTAATTAGCCCAAAGTGTGCACAAAATGACCGTAGTTTGACAAAACAAACTCATACGATACCAACTGCAGAGCAATTATCTCTAAAAGTAGCAGTAAACGGATTTTTTTAATTTCAGAAGAAAAATAAGATTTGGATGACTAAAAGTCTAGAATTGAATTTATGTCATTGTGATAACCGAGTTTACAAATATTTAAAGATACAAAAATATTTATAGGCTGCTCTCAACATAAAAAAAAGAAAACTAGATGAAAAAAAAAAATGCGTAATACCTACTCCATGCCTACTTTTTAAATTTAAAAAATTTCTTTGCATTCCGTATATTCGACAAATACCTACATAGAATAATCGATACGTCCATTTCATCTTTAAAACGATAGTCTAGAGTTTCACAAAAATCGATAATCGAATCATAGAAAAATCTTCTAATTATATCCACGACTGCCATTGTTATAACTTCGCAATTTACATAGATATATTTCAATTAAAAGTTTTGAGCGTGTGTGTTTTAAAATAATGAAGAATCCTTTCATTAATATTGCATCATACTCCACTCAATAATGTTACCACCAGATTTTCCTTGAGGATTCGAATATAAGAACATATATTACGACGTTAAGGTAAAAATTCTAAGAAATTAAAGGGTTCTTCAAGTGATAGTGACTACAACAGTAGTCACTTAACAATGAGAAAATAAGAGTTGTATGTGTTATTCTTTGTAACTAAACGAAGTTATAACTGCTGGGCACAAAAAATAAAACCAATTTTTTTTTTCCAAAAACCCTTTATTTGTTCGTCCAAGTTCCTTCAAAGCAATCCCCTCCGGACACAATGCACTTATGAAAAATCTATTTTAGAATCCTCAATGCATGCTAAAAAAGTCATCGGCAGGGATGGCCTCCACAGCGCGCGGCGATTCCCGTTGAATCTCTTCAATCGACTCAAAACTGTTTCCCCGGAGTGGTCTTTTGAGTTTAGGGAATAGCCAGAAGTAGCACGGTGTGAATACGGTGGTTGTGAAACGATATGGGCATCATGTTTAACAAAAAAAAGACGCGAAGAATCAATGCAGTGTCAGCTGCCGCATTCAGTGTTTTCTGTACTAATCGAGATTTGATGCGTTTAAGCCCCAAATGGAATTGACAGATCCTTTTAAAATTCCAACATCATCAGCAAGGTCAAATGTAAATCGACGGTTTTCAACCACCAAATATTTAATTTTTTGGACGTGAGCTCCGTTGGTTGAGGTTGATGCTCGACCAGAGGGCTCTTCGTCTTCAACGCGTTCTCTCCCTTCTTCGAACTGTTTAAACCACTTCTAATAATTTCTTTCCGATATAGGAATGCTCTCGAATGCCTTCTGCAACATTCCATGCGTTTCCGCAAACAAAATTAATGCAAAGTCTTTACTCAATTAATTCAAACATTTCAAAAATCGCGGGAATCAGTTTTAGCGCCTCACAAAGCCAAGCTTAACTCAAACACTAATCAATATTTTGACGTCATATTTCACACGGATGTCAGGATAGTGGGAACAACTTAAAAAAGAAGAAAAATCGAAATTCCATAAACCCCGGAGTTTTAACTTGAAATTTTTTGTCTTACTTTTTGGATACAATAGTATGACACAGGAAAATAAATTATCATCGTTACCATGCTCGCCGCGTGAAGGCATCCATTGGGTAACTGTAAGGCTCGTGCTAAAAGAAAAATTTGACCAATCACTAGCCTCACCGCGGTCGCCTTTTAATACTTTCAAAGAAGCGGTTTTCAAGGCGTAAAAAATCGAAAGAATTTTGTCGCTTTGCCTCTGGATAATCTTCGTCTTTTCGCCTGGGAAACTTAAAAGGATTTCAAAAGAAAAAAATATCACATCTGGATAACTCAACGACTAGTCTCATTATGATAGCCGAGTATAAAAATATTTAAAGATACAAAATATCCATAAGCTGCTCTCACATAAAAGTAATATTTTTTTTAAAGTGAATTCCAACTATTTTTCACTGTATTGCAGAAAGTCCTTTATAAATAATTTTCATTCATTTTTTTAACTTTATCTGGCGCCATCTATCGGTAGATATATGTAACTTAAACTTAAAAAAAGTCTAAAATGAATTAATTAAATTTAATTACTGAATTAATATTTGAATAAACTGTATTAACATCCAGTGTCATCCACTACAAGTTCAGAAAAAAAAAAACGTATTTGAGCATGAGTGGATGAATAAAATAATCGTTAAGTTTCATTAACGATTGAAAATTTGAACAAGATTTATATAGGGAGAGTGTGAGCTAATAGAAGGAATTGAAAAAAAACCTACATGAAAAAAAAGCCTAATACTTATTGAATTTTAAATTAAAAAATTTTCTTTTTGCATTCTGTATATTTGACAAATACCTACATGGAAAAATCGATTCGTCCAATTCATCTTTTAAAACGATAGTCTAGAGTTTCACACAATCGATAATCGAATCATAGAAAAATGCTCTCATTAGATCAACGACTGCCATTCTTTTAACTCAGCAATTTACATCGATATATTTCAAATAAAAGTTTTAAAAGTTGTGAGTTATAACAGTGAAGCATCCTTTCGGTAATATTGCATCATATTCCACTCAATAATGTTACCACCATATTTTTCCTTGGATACACGAATATATGAAAATATATTTCGGCGTTTTGTTAATATTCTATGAATTCTGAACAATTCTTTAAGTAATAGTGACTGCAATAGTAGTTTCTTAACAATGAGAAAAAAATTGTATGCGATATACTTTGTAACTAAACAAAGTTATGAATATATTTTTCTTAAGTCTTTAGTATATGCAATTAAGAATATTAATTAAATACGCGTTGCATGCTACTGTGTTCAAAAAGTAAGACCAATTTAAAATTCCCGAGGCTTATGGAATTTCAATTTGCCATTATAATTTCACTTCAAAATATTCATTAGTGTTTGAGTTACGATTGGCTTTTTGTGAGACGCTAAAACTGATTCCGGAGATTTTTGAAACGTCTGAATTAATTGAGCAAGGAACTTGAATTCAATTTTGTTTGCGAAAACGTATACAATGTTACAAAAAGGCATTCGGTGAGCATTCCTATATCGGAAAGAATTGTTTAGAAGGGGTATAAGCTGTTCAAAGAAGACAGAGAACGCGTTGAAGACGGTCTGGTCAACCTCTGGTCGACCATCAACCTCAAACGAGGAAGCTCACGTCGAAAAAATTAAATATTTGGTGCTTGTAAGCCGTCGGTTTACAATTAGAGACCTTAATGATGATGTTGCAATTTCAAAAGGATCGGTCAATTCCATTTTGGGCCACAAACGCGTCAAATCTCGATTGGTACCGAAAGCATTGAATGTGCCAACACACACTGCATTGATTCTTCGTGAATGTTTCGCCAAAAATGAAACCCATATCATTCTGCAACCACCGTATTCACGTCGTACGACTTCTGGCTATTCTCTAAGGTCAAAAGACCACTTTGGGGACACCGTTTTGAGTCGACTGAAGAGATTCAACGTGAATCTATGCGTGCTTTGAAGGCCATCCCTGCCGATGACATTTTTAGCATGCATGTTAGCAAAAATGTTGGCGTAAATGCATTGTGTCCGGAGGATATTACTTTGAAGGCAAAGAAATAAATTTGGAAGAATAAATAAAGAGTTTTTGATAAAAAAAAAAAAAAATAATTCATCTTCTTTTTTGGGCACAGTAGTATTCCACTCAATAATGTTACCACCAAATTTTCTTTGGGGTCACGAATTTATGAACTTATATTTCGCCGTAGTGGTAAAATTCTATGAAATTTAGAAGGTTCTATCAAGTGAAAGTAACTACAACAGTAGTTGCTTAACAATAAGAAAATAAAGTTGTATAGTATGCGATATTCTTTGTAACTGAACAAAGTGATTAATATATTATTCTTAAGTCTTTAGTAAAAGCTATTAAAATATTAATTAAATTTACGTTGGATACACGAAGTACTCTGAATTAATGATTCTCATATTTTTTTCATCAATCATTAAGAAATGAGAAACAACGCGCTACTTTCAGACCTCATTTATTTTACTAATTCTATTACAGTAGTTAGCGGGCCTGGATGGCGGAGGGGCTAGAGCTCTGGCGCTCGGTACCCAGGTTTCGGGTTCGAGTCCCGGCGGTGCCGTGAGCGCTTGTACAGGTTAGGAATCCAGTTTAAACCTTAAGTCCCGTTCTAACAGGATCATAGAGCGTTGCTCGAGTATTGTTACTCCACGTCCGTAGCTTACCTTCAAGCTACACGCAACTCCTGCGTAGTAATAAGTGAGTAACGTCTAACGCGCTTACCTTAATACATCGAAGACAATTGTATAAGTGTTTGCCAGCAGCATTAGAACAAGAAGAATTACAGTATTTAGCAATAACGTGATGAAAAATGCAGTTATAATTATATTTCAATATACTATAACATGCAGATGTGCTTTTACATGAAAAAGCATGATGTTGCATTTAACCAATATTCCCAAAAATGTAATTCTAACATCAGGTTTCCTTCTGCAGGAAATAATGCATATTTTTTTCATAATTTTATTGCCTAAGAGACAAAAAAAAAATATCTACTCCAATGAGAAGTGAGTGAAGCTGACAACCCATCCTCTTGACAGATTTTATTAAAGGGACGGTTTTGGAGAAGGAAGGAGAGAATTCTGCGACGTGTGTACGGAGTATTGTTTTACTCTTTATTTCTGAAGTGATAGAACATATTTTCAGCCCAGATTTTCAGCTTGTGTCCAAAATGATTCCCTTGTGGTTTTATGATGATGATTTGTGTTGGTGAAGCCTTGGCTGCGAAGCAGCCGCTAGCTTCTATCTTGAGTTGGAGTCCTTTGAAGTTATGAGATATAATACATTGAAAAACAAAGCAGGTAAAGACTAATAGGTGACTTGCCCAGATATATATATAAAGAATTAAAAGAAAGAGACACATAAAGTTTTGAAGTAATCTAAACAAATCGAGGAAGGTTTTTATTGATCCATTTTTTATTCTTTTTATTTATATTTAATATATAAACATATAAAAACAAATAAAAATAATTACTAAGCAGAGTTGAAGAAAAAGGTTTGAGATAAATACATACAACAATACATACGAGACAATACAATGTCTAGTAAACAGATAGAATTAATCTAAAAAATAAAAAGAAGTACAACGTAAGGAGAAATGATTGCGAAAACGCATTGGGTAAAATAATGCGGAACAAGTCAGGGGTGGGAAGTGGAATCAATTATGAGAGAGGTTCGAGGACGTTTAGCATTTTTGGGGTTTTGGATGTCATAATCTGGGAACCTTTTGATTAAATCGTTTTGAATATTAGGAAGATTCGAGTAAAAGTTAAGGGCAAGCTTTTGAATAAATTTAGGAATTGTTTGTAATTTGAGAGAATGGTGGATATCACTATTACGGAAAAACCAGGGGCATTAACGATCATTCGAAGAATTCTATTTTGCAGGCGGCAAATAATATTAATATTGGTGTTAGCAGCGGATCCTCAAACCGGGCTAGCATATGTTATTGTAGGCCTCATGTAAGTTTTATAAAGAAGAAGTTTAATGCCTATGGTGGTTGGAGAGTTACGGCAAATTAAAGGATAGAGGATACGAATGAGTTTATTGAACTTATCGTGGATGTGTATAATGTGTGGAAGATAGGTGAGATTTTTATCGAGAATAACACCGAGATATTTAGCTTGTTTTGACCAGATAACATTCTCTCCGTAGATAGAGATAGTTTGAGAAGAAATGCGTCTGTGTGAGAAAAGACTGCTTCGGTCTTATTAACATTTAATTTGATTTTCCATTTAGTAAGCCAGCACTCAAGAAGATGAATGTAATTCTGAAGGTACTTGACGATAAAATTAGTGTTGCGGTGTTGTAAAATGATGGTTGTGTCATCAGCATAAATGCTAAGTGCAGTGTTAGATGTTTGTGGAATGTCATTCATGAAGAGTGTAAAGAGGTGTGGAGCAAGGACAGAGACTTGAGGGATTTCAGCAAACATGCGTCTAAGGGAGGAATCGGTTATGTTAGAGAGGTTTTGCATAGCGGAAGCCACCCGCTTTCACTTTTTCCCGCTATTTGGCGCATGATACCACTGCGCATGCGCTCATCAGAAACGGTCATTTAACGGGAAGTTTAAAATGAGTTTTGCATAGCGTCTGCTTTCACTTTTCCGTTAAATTAAAATAGCGCCAAAACAAAATCTCGAATACGAGGAGCTGAGTGATGATATAGAAGTGCAAATACTCAGTTCTCGATAAGAAAGATTTAACAAATGTAGATTTTAATCGTTTTTGTCAGAGAACATTTATTTTTTATTAATTATATATTTTTAATACAAAAAAATTGCAAATTGTATTACATATATGCTTATGCTCCACTTGATAATTGCTTTTAATCTTTATCTGACAATCAGGCAGCACGAAATGGTAAAAGAAATGAAGTATAAAAGACATGCAAAGAATAAAAAAAAAAAAAAATGTAAAAAAAATAACGTTTCTATTTGCAGCTGCTTTGTTATGACTAGCATTGTGGTTTTTGTTTCAATTTAAACATCTGCTTTTCTCTCCATCTAAAACATCTCTTCATTTCGAATAAAGATAGAGTGAAAGCTTGATTAAAAGTTAATCCCAGTTAAATTATTCCCTGAAAATATATAGTTTTACCTTCAGACGTAAGTAATAATTTAAATAATGTAATTTTTAAATAACGTAATTAAATGTATATACAGGTTTACTTAATTACTAAAATTCAAATAATTGCTTATTTTTAATTTTGAAAAAAATTCTCTGCCATGTTTATGCTAATGAAAAATATATTATGCAGATATTTTCAAATTAACTATCTGTTTTTATTGATATTTCAGTTCTTTTTTTTTTTTTTTTTTGTAATTCAAAAGGCTATTTAAAATTGATAACCTGTACCTGTAATTTGTACTTGTTAAAATGCTGTATGATTTTAGATTCAGATATATGTTTAGTAATGTTATATGTTTGCTTAAATTATTAAAAGTATTGCAATTGTAATTGTTTTTAAATACATTTTTTTAATTAAAATATAATATTAAAATAAAATTATGCAGATATTTTCAAATTAACTATCTGTTTTTATTGATATTTCAGTTATTTTTTTTTTTTTTTTGTAATTCAAAAGGCTATTTAAAATTGATAACCTGTACCTGTAATTTGTACTTGTTAAAATGCTGTATGATTTTAGATTCAGATATATGTTTAGTACTGTTATATGTTTGCTTAAATTATTAAAAGTATTGCAATTGTAATTGTTTTTAAATACATTTTTAATTAAAATATAATATTAAAATAAAATTATGCAGATATTTTCAAATTAACTATCTGTTTTATTGATATTTCAGTTATTTTTCTTTTTTGTAATTCAAAAGGCTATTTAAAATTGATAACCTGTACCTGTAATTTGTACTTGTTAAAATGCTGTATGATTTTAGATTCAGATATATGTTTAGTACTGTTATATGTTTGTTTAAATTATTAAAAGTATTGCAATTGTAATTGTTTTTAAATACATTTTTTAATTAAAAATAATATTAAAAAAAATTATGCAGATATTTTCAAATTAACTATCTGTTTTTATTGATATTTCAGTTATTTTTCTTTTTTATTTTTTTAATTCAAAAGGCTATTTAAAATTGATAACCTGCACCTGTAATTTGTACTTGTTAAAATCCTGTATGATTTTAGATTCAGATATATGTTTAGTAATGTTATATGTTTGTTTAAATTATTAAAAGTATTCAATTGTAATTGTTTTTAAATACATTTTTAATTAAAATATAATATTAAAAATAAAATTATGCAGATATTTTCAAATTAACTATCTGTTTTTTATTGATATTTCAGTTATTTTTCTTTTTTGTAATTCAAAAAGGCTATTTAAAATTGATAACCTGTACCTGTAATTTGTACTTGTTAAAATGCTGTATGATTTTAGATTCAGATATATGTTTAGTAATGTTATATGTTTGTTTAAATTATTAAAAGTATTGCAATTGTAATTGTTTTTAAATACATTTTTTAATTACAATATAATATTAAAATAAAATTGTGTTTCTGTTTTTATGAAACAAGACTATTATATACAGATGTTTAGTGGTTTCATTGGTAGTAAGCTTTTACAGGATAATTGTACAAAATCTAAATTACATCATTAAGAAAAGTGAATTAAAAATTCATTCTTTCTAAATATCTTATAAATCATTTGCTCATTGAAGATTATACATATAACAATTAAAAAAAACAGTAATAATAAATGTAAATTTAAAATTTTACTTAAAAAATTGGTGAACATAATTTGTTTTGATGATTAGAAACAAATGTGCTATGAATGAACACGACTAATTTTAATGTTACTTTATTTTTCATATGTCTAGTTTTTAAGAATATATATTATTTTCTTTCCTATTTTTTGTAATTCAAAAGGCTATTTAAAATTGATAACTTGTACCTGTAATTTGTACTTGTTAAAATGCTGCAGGATTTTAGACGACTAATTTTAATGTTACTTTATTTTCATATGTCTAGTTTTAAGAATATATATTATTTTACATAACAGCTCATGGTGGGCCAAGGCCGTCTGCCCTACTGGCAGATTCCGAAATATGAGTTACTTTCTTTTTACGGTGTAGGATTGCTGGCCTGACGCCTTACGCCCAACAGTCATATTAGACCGAGGCCTACGGTTTTTAAGTGGATTCCAAACCTCTACAAACATTCATAGCACCGCCGAGACTCGAAACCGAAATCTGGGGTTCAGAGCGCTAGTCATAATGTTTTTATTAGTACTATCAAAATTAAGCAACACATATTAAGTCTGTAGCAGGGTTTTAAAAACTTGTATCTGACAAGTGCCCGTGAATCCAGATTTAACAATCGGGTTTCAAACATAGAAGTAGGCATCCATGCTTTAATTAACTTTAACAAATTTAAATGGTCAAGAACCTGTTTACACAGATGCCCGGTCTCAACAGTGGTTTTCTAAATACTTATTAGAGAGAAAAATAGATAAAAATATGCTTATTAATATGATCAAAATTAAATATAACACACGTGTACGCCTGTAGTAGGGTTTTTAAAAACTTCCATATTGCAAGTACACATGAATTCGTATTTAAGAACCCGGCTTTCAAACATAGAAGATTGGTTTAGTTTGCCGCTCTACGGTCATTTTCGTGTATGCTTTAGGCTAATTAGACTGAGATCTACAATTTAACATCAATTCCGAATCACTAACAGACATCCATGTCCTCTCTCCAGGGAATAACACAGGAGAAGTGTGTATCCATGCTTTGAGGAACTCTAACAAATTTGTATGTTCAAGAACCTGCCTACACAGAAGTGCGGTTTCCCACCCGTTTTTACTAAATCCTTTATTAGAAAGTATTGACGACGATGTTTTTAAGAGCTCATAAAGATTGCATTTACCATGCTCCTGGAACGTCGTCTAATATTATAAATACTTTCCTTCATATATCTTTAAAAATCAAATTCATTGTGAAATTCATCCTTCTATTAAATATTAATCACCTATCTCTTTATATCCTACGCTTGAAAATAAACATGTGTTTCAGTTGGAGAGGGACATAGCAGTGTGGAACAACAAGAAATTCCTGCGCAACCCTATCCTAGTGAGGGAGGACCGTCTCATCAGCCGCTACCGGCGCTGGTACCAGCAGTTCTATTCCTCCAACAGCCCCACCCTGCAGAGCCTGCGAGAGTGCACTCTCGAGTGGTGAACTCCATCGTGTATCATAAACTTGTATCCCGTCTTATTTTAAAAAAGAATAAATTGTCGTTATTTTTAGGCTTCTTAGCCATGCATTTTTTTCATTAATTCCTACTATTAGCTCACACTTTTCCAGGGGAGTGTCAATATAGTGTATAGGTGGCAGCACATTGCAGGGGGGAGTGTCAATCACAAAAAGGCAGTGGCAGCACATTAAGTGTCAATCACAAAAGGCAGGTGGCAGCACATTGCAGGGGAGTGTCAATCACAAAAGGCAGGTGGGCACAATAATCAATCACAAAAGGCAGGTGGCAGCACATTGCAGTGGAGTGTCAATCACAAAAGGCAGGTGGCAGCACATTGCAGTGGAGTGTATATAAAGAATTCCACTTAAATACCACATGCCACACTCTACTTAAAGCCAGAATATACAGAAGTGTTTATTCTGGCTTTTGACTGGTGGTCACATTAATATGACTGGACTGTGTATTTATATATCTTGTTCAAATTTTCAATCGTTCATAAAATACTTTTTATTCATACACTCAAGTTCAAGTACATTTTTTTTTTAACTCGTAGTGGATGACACTGGATGTTAGTACAGTTTTTTTTCAAATGATACTTCATTCATTAAATTTAATTAATTCTTTTAGTTTTATATGGAAGAAAAAAAATATCTCTTATATAAGATATTTAGTGGGATATAAATTTAGGAATAAATACCGTCAGTGTCGAAGCATGTAGAGAGCTGGAAAATTTTTTATTTTTCAGATTCTTTTTTCATTCTGGGTTCTAGTAAGAGTCAAGGAGGGAAAAAATGGAAAATGAAGCATGTGGATAAATTAGTGAGAGAGATGGAAAGAGTGTATGTGAGAGAAAGATATTGATTATGTAATTATTTAATACAAAGTAACTAAAATAAAATTTTTCTTCGTTGACCTAAGTAGGAATTGACTTTTTTTTTTATATTACTTGTTTTATCTCAAATAATGAAATCAAATTTCTCGATCACAAGTAATCTCGAGATACGTTCTTGTGTCTGAACGAAATCTGGATTCATTTCATTTATTTATTTAGTAAAATGAAACACTATTTGCTTAGTAAAACAGAATTTTATTGGAATTTTAAATTGTAAAAGACAAACTTAAGCAAAAATAACAACAACAACAAAAATAACAATTGAAATACGCTCAAGAATTTTAATTTAGCATGTGTGCACATTTATGGACGAATGCATATAGGAGTATTCCAATACTCAATAACCCAAGGTACCGCTCACGAATTTCAATTTATCGTGTGTGAACATTGCAAGACTCAAATCACACACACACACACACACACACACACACACATATATATATATATATATATATTCAAATACAGAACTCTGGGTTATTATATAAAGAAATGAAAAATTAAAATTGATTACAAGTGCACGATTAAATCACAAGTACAGTTCACTAAAAGGTCGGATAATTTCAGTGTTCTCGAGTCTATGTCGCATCTAGTTGCATGGTCTGCGGCAGACTTTAAATATTCCGACGGCATGATACACGAAAAACCCCAAAGGCTTGACTTTGAAAAAAAAAAAAATCAGGTGGTAACACAAGCCTATTCAGTCATTTCAGAAAAAGAAGAACAACACTTCTGATCGACGCGTCGTAGAACTCTATTTTCTTCCCCAAAAACCTTCCTTTAAGAAAATCCGTCAAGAGGAGTGTTAGCTTCCCTTCCCTTTTCAATGGAGTTTCTCAGCTCATGGTCGTTCACCAGTCACGATGGAACAACTCATGGTGTAGTCTTTATTTCATCTGTAATTGTTTCGACTAGTTAAAGTCGCACAGACACCCGCTAGTTTCCGAGTCTCATTGTAAATGATACCAGATATTTGCTATCTGATTTGAGTGACAGGTTGTTCTCGTTAGCACAAAACACTAATTGAATGTAATATAACGACCCATAATACTTCTTGTCTGCTGCCAAATTTGAGTGATGGGTTATATATTTTTAAATAACATACATTCCTCTCTCCAGGGAATTAAATGCCGAAACTCTTCCCGTGAGAAAAAAAAAATTGCTAAATTAGTTATGATTCCATCAAATACGTTTCATTTCTCATTTAAACTAGTTTTGTATTGTTTTCTGTTTAGAGCAGCTAATTCCTTTCACTATAATTGTCCCCTTAAATGAGTTGCACAACTTCTTAAGACCAGACCATACAATAAGGAAGAACCTCAAAAACGAAGACCAACTTTATAATAACAAAAAGATTTGTGATAATCGACAATTCTAGGTCGATTGGTGTAGTCTTTATTTCATCTGTAATTTTTCGACTTGTAAAGGTAGCACAGACAATCGCTAATTTCATGAGTCTCGTTATACACTGAAACTCTGTTATCAGATTTGAGTGACAGGTTGATCTCATTAATGCAAGACTCTAATTGTATATAACTACCCACAATATTGCTGGTCTCCTTTGAATGATGGGTTGTTATTATGTACATGTCAAAGAAATTACATTCCTCTCTCCTGGGAAAGGAATCCCATGAGAAGAAATGCTACAGGTCATTTTCGTTACAAAATTCTAAATTTTTCCCTTTTATAAAATTTACGCTTTTACTCTCATGAAAAATTTACCATTGGAAAGAAACATGTTCAACTGATGCGTTTAAAGATTTTTCACAATCAAACCACATTAGAATAGATGAAATTCAGAAGTGAAATTTGAAAATAAATAAGTAGAAGATTAATAAAAACATATTGCTAAAGAAAGAAAGAAAGAATTAAAACAGCGACTGAGAATTAGGAAAACAGGAATATTAAACGTGAATTAATTTTTTTTTTATTGATTCTGTATTCATAGAATAGATAAAATAAATGAATCTCAAAAATGATTTCTACATATTGACAATATTTTGATCAGTAAAATTAAAATAATATCAGAAAATTGTAACACAATAAGTACAATGGAAGTAAAGTTAACAAAAAAAAAAAATCAACAACCATGTAATTTAAATTTTGCGTTAGGCTGTGTAGGAATCTAACGTGCTGGAGTTGAATCCTTTCATAATATTGACTTACGCGTTCTTAAGTTTTCAACACTTCCTAATGTTCCTACTAAATACCCATAAGTAACAAGTGTGCCAAGAACACTGATGAGTAGATATTTGTCAATTTTGTAAATATCCCACAGGGTCAATGAAGGTTTCTGCTTCATCTGAAGGTGCGAGTAAAAACTTAATTTACTGTAGCGATGTGGAAATCGTTCTTCGAAGCAACGAATGGCATCTCTGGCCAATTTCGCAGATTTATTGACAGAAGAAGCTATTAATATTACGATAAGTGTTAAAAATGAATAATAAATTGACCCTGAAATGCAAGATAAATTGACTAGAAAATTATTTGAGAACATCATAAAATCATATGTAAACAAAAACAGAGATATCATATTACTCAACAAAAACAGCAGTACTGCAAAAGACAGAACATTATCCACTGACATCATTGCTGTGCTGATATCTTGATAGATCAAAAAGAAAAAAAGATGATTGTCTTGTAGACTCTCATTTTTTAATTTCGAAACAAATTCAACCAAGAGCAGTTTCAAAGAACGGCATATAAAGTAATAATATCCAGTGAATGTTATCAAAACAATATTAAACATTTCCGTCAACAAATATGTGCTTATACCATGAATGTATGCATAATAAATTTTGAATTCTTCGGATATAATAAGGGGATACGATCTTATATTTGACATAAAGTAAAATGTGTCAAATAGTATGGTTATAAAACTCATCAATAAAATATATAAATATATAATTTTTTTAGTGATTTACATGCATGCACTACTTGTAATTTATAGAAAATCTTTGATAATGTTTCAAGCAATGGATGAATTTTTGTACCTG
The DNA here is from genome assembly GCA_021605095.1 of Caerostris extrusa. Taxonomy (NCBI): domain Eukaryota; kingdom Metazoa; phylum Arthropoda; class Arachnida; order Araneae; family Araneidae; genus Caerostris; species Caerostris extrusa. The sequence continues at coordinate 95,983 of BPLR01010727.1, forward strand.
TTTCGAAATATTGAGATGTAAATAGAGAACCCTAGAAAGAAGACGATCACTGTAGCCAAATCACTTTTTTGTTTTGTATTCGATCCACGTCCACACAATTTCTAAAATAAGTGCAAAACAAAATGAAAAAGTAACGAGGTACTTTGGAGAGTTCCATATCCACAAGCAAAATCTGAAAGTGCAACAGTATTTTGGACAACTCATTGAACTCATGCCCATGAAATGAAAAAGGCATAAAATGGGCAAAAATGAATTTTCTAAGCAACATTCTGGACTATTCATAATCATTCTTAGTTTAAATTCAATTCACTGGTTATTTTATTTAGATTGAAGATTATATTTGCCTACTTTTATAAAATTATTTGTGTAGGCTATTGCTAGCTTCGGCTGGAAGAGCTTGCAACGAAATATTGTGTGTGAGTCCCAATTGTACTGAATTCACTAATTAATTTTCGAATTCAAATATAAAATATACCTAATTACCGACATTCAAAATGCTTTAAATCCATTTTAATACTGATTTAAAGATGGTAAAACTTGTTCATAAGTGAAAGTCAGGTTCTAATGTTCTACTGCTTGTTCAGTACTGCTGTTACTCCTACTTGTTCAGTACTGCTTTAATGCTCTACTCCTATTTGTTCAGTACGCTCTCTAATGCTCTACTCCTACTTGTTCAGTACTTCTCTAATACTCTACTTCTACTTGTTCAGTACTGATAGAATGCTCTACCCCTCTAAGATGTACAGTACTGCTCTAATGTTGTCATAGCTCGTTCGTTCCTAAGCATAAATTTCAGTCAGTTCATGCTAGTTTTTACTTTTGAACGAATATCTTCAAAAGTGGGAACTTATGATTTCTGTTTCAACAATTTATATTGATGGAGAATATTACTGCTCGTCCAAATATCTATATATTGAATAAACTAATGTACGGAACATAACTACGGAATATTTCTGTGGATACCGATTTTGATGAATTTTCTAATTGGCGGAGCTGAGATAGTTTAGAACACAGATGATTAAAAAAAATTTATAAAAGAATTTACATGAATGCTGCTCTAAATTCGTCCATGATTGAAAATGGTCTCCAGAGCAGTTCATTCCTTACTACCAGGTTCGATAATGTACTTATTATTAATGTTACTTATTATGTGAAACTCCTTGAGAGTCATTTTGCGAAGGAAATGAATACAATTATTTGTTAATGGAAAATGAATTATGGTAGCCCATTCAGAAATGTTTTCAATTTTAATGCATTCGGAAAATTAGTTGTTTAATTTAAAATTCAATCATGGATAAGAAATCATTACTTGTTTGGTGAAAAATAATGTGCATAACATCATTATATTAATAAAAACATCTACGTTTTATTCATTTATCCATTAAAATAAAATAAAAACATTTGATATTCTATTATTATTAACTAAGCTTTATCATGGCCTTTTATGCATTAAGTTAAATAACATTTGCATATTCAAAACTGAGCAACCACTTGAACAAGATTATATGTATAATTTAGATGAATTAAAAAAAAAAAAAATACTATATATAATGAATTTATATATAGTATATTATATTTTTTTTATTATTTCTATGTGAATTTTTATGTGTACAATTGCTTGAACAGTGTTACATGTGTAATTAAGATGAATAAAAAAAACTGAAAAAATCTATATGCTGAAAAAAAGAAATGTTTTTTTCCTTTCGCGTGTTTTTACCGAAGTTTTTTTTTAAATGAATCTTTAATGATAGTCAAGAAATGTAATGGAAATATTCGCGCATTCAACCGTTTTTTATCATTTTGTTTTAAAAATCTAGATTCAAATGTTAAAATAAATTGCTTGTTTTGTTTTTTCGTCGTAGTGTTTCATTTTCTTTTGCAAAATAATTTGAAATTCGCTTTTTTTCATTTATTTCAAATACCCATTTTCTAAATAATTATAATGATTTGAATCTTGTGTTACGATTACAACATCTTTTTAATGATATCTGTTTTAAATATAACAACAGGTAGTTATTTTTCGCTTTTATGTTTTGGTGTTTTTAGAACACTACAATTTTCATTAAAAAGAAGTATAATTTTTTTACTCAGTATTAGAGTACCCATTTATCTAAAAAAGAGTTAAAAAAAAGATTCGAAAATACGCTTGTTCTCGTTATGCATTTTATATTGTAGTAGTTTTAATGTGTTAAAGTTATGATTCATTACAAATATTTATTTCTTTTAATAATTTCGTTATACCACAGACAAATATAAAAATTCAATTGTTTGAGGTAAAATTGATTTCTTTGTATACTGATTTGATAAATATACGTTTTTGCTAAAATTTATCGAACGAATATTATGATGAACTTCAGGCAGAGGATTTCAAAGTAAATGATCGAAAAGTAACGATTTATGAAAAATAATTGTGTAGAGTTATCTGAATTGAAAACATGTTTACTTTTCATTGTATTTTTAAACATATTAAGTAGAAAATTATGTAATAGTAATTATAAAAATAAAAAAATATATAACTAACTAACAAGAGTGATATTGATAGTTTTAGTATTGAACATTGCTTATTTTTTATTGCTAATAAGAATCCTTTTTCAAACAAAATAAAAGAATTACATAAGATATCATTAAAACTTATTAAATTCCGGAAGTAAAATAAAAAAGGAACAAAAAATATTCAAATAAATAGAAAAACAATTTATATTAATATATATATATATATTCTTAACGATATAAAAGAAAAAGCTACAAAAATTTAAAAATTCTTATATAACAATGGTGTTGGCTGATTACGTATTGTGCGAAGATAGGTGTGAAATTTGATAGATACATAGAAAGGATAATTTACCAATAGATGACACTACCAAAAAATATTTTGTGATTCTTCCTTTGTAAATACGATCAGTTGTCAAATCGATCAGTTTGTTTAAATATCCTTTATAATTTTTGTGTAACTCTACCGTTTAACTAATATTGTCTATTAAAAAACAGGAAAAGAAACTTCCAAATATACTACTGTGTCCAAAAGTAAGACCAAATTTTTCCCTGGGCTTATGGAATTTCAATTTTCTTTCTTTTTTTTTTAGGTTTCTGACAATGTCCTTGATATCAGTGGGAAATTTGACGTCAAAATATTGATTAGCGTCTGAGTTACGCTTGGCTTTGTGTGAAACGCTAATACAGATTCCAAAGCGATTTTTGAAATGTCTGAATTAATTGAGCAAAGGACTTGCATTCAATTTTGTTTGCGGAAACGTATAAGAATGTTGTATAAGGCATTCGGTGACGTACTATCGGAAAAGAAATGTTTAGAAGGGGGGTATAAACAGTTCAAAAAGAGGCTGAGAAACGCGTTGAAGACAGCAATACGTAAC
>BPLR01010728.1:0-39338 GCA_021605095.1 Caerostris extrusa
GGAGAAAAGACATTACTTTTAGAAATGGTTACCTTGGGGAAATATATCCTACGTTAAGTGATTTTCTAGAACCATATCATGGAAATGTGAATTCAACTTCTCAGTTATGAAAGACGTTAAATTAGTGCAATAAAATGAACTGACTGATGATGATTACTTTTAGGATTTGTTCGGAATATCAACATTAAAAAATATTTTTGATTAACTTATTCCTACACATTAATGCCCGTGGAGCTCTCATTAATTTTAATGGGACTTGTAAAAGAATTAGAAAATGTAATCAAATTAAATTAAATTTAACAATTTATATTTAAATCAATTATGTATTTTATTTAGTTATATAAATGTAAACAAAAATGAATGGATAAATATATAATCAAATGAATATAATAAAGTATTTAAAAAAATATAATAATAATTTTATTTTTTATTAAATCGGGAGAGAGATGGGTACTATTACTATACGCTGTCCATCTAAGTGAGTACTCTCAATTAAATAGTTTAGGGTAAGTTCACGACCGCTGCCTTCTTCACAATGCAGGTGAATCTTGCGGAAGAATACCACCATCATCGAGAAGTTAAGCAGAATTCCGAAAGTGGCAATGGGCATTGGCACGATTGCAAATAGAGAGTCCAACCTCATGTATTGTTGATCAAGATCTAACAACTCTGCTTGTGCGGGTAAGGCCATCTGCCATGGCCGTAGTCCATGCAAGTGAGTTATATTTCGTATTTTAAGTGCACATTTTGAATTCAAGTCTATATTCATGATGACAAGATATGGCATGATAGAGATTTATATTTAAAGCAGTTTGAGGTATAATTATGTTTATTAGATAGTAACTAACCTTGAAATGGGTCGTTTGCTTTCATCAGTTATTAATCTAGTTGCTCGTTCTCGGCGGCGAAATTTGTAAAAGGTCCGGAACGTTCCGGCACATCTGGACAAGGAACACCTTCGCTAGATGTTGTAGAGTCCTGACGGATTCTACAAAATAAAAAATAGAAATTTCTATTGATCATTGTTATTTATGAAATTAAAAAATGGTAACAAATTCGAGTTATATTTGCTTCTAGAAAATTGTTTGGTGAAAATATTAAGAACAAACTCACCTGGGTATTCTTTTAAGTTTTCTTCCATTGTTTTAGCATTTGTATGTTCTCGAACAAAACTGGTGAAAGAACCTCCACGTTTCAATAAGTCGTAATAGGAGCCAATTTCTCCAATTCTACCGTCTTTCATAGAAATAATTATGTCTACTTTATGTAGTAAGGACACATCATGGGTGACTAACATTCTGGTCTAAAAAAATTGGTTATACATTTATCTCATATCAAACTTATTTTTGCTATGAAAAAAACAAATTATACTCTGTTTTTAATTTTTATTAGTAGGATTACAATTATATTACTTGAAATATTTATATTTATTTTATACAATTCATTAATATACAATACATAACTTATGTATAAGAAGTTATAAGTTATATATAAGAATTGATTAATATATTCCTATATTCTTTTCTTATATTCTTATATATAATTTCATATTTTTTTTATATGTAGAATGAATAAGAAATATAATAAAATAATAAGTACCCAATAAATAATTCCTGTAGATTCAGTTTTTATTAATGATTTTTTTTTAACGGTTCAGTTTTTATTGGAGGTTTTTGGTTTAAATACAGTCAAAACTAAATAATTTTATTATCATGGAAGTAATGTAAAAATCAGCAAATGATGTAAAGTGAGAAAATCTACACGAAATCAAAAGAGCATGCAGTGCAATTGTGATGGTGTCTTTTTTGAAGAAAAAAAAAAAAGATTAACCATCATATTAGTTTCAAAATTAAGTATGTAATTCAGTGACAGTGAATTTAAACTCACTTTAAAAAAATATTGCATAAATGTAAATATTTAATTGATTAGATGAGCTTTACTTAAGATAATAAAATAAGTGAGCAAAAAGAAACAATACAATTTTTACAAAGTTCTAGTTCTTTTTACAAAACAGCTAGAGAAAGATTCTGATAGGTTTTCGAGCATTTTAGAGCGACAGTTTCTGTACAACTCTAGCATTTTTATTTTAAATCATATCTTGCTCAAAATGTATGATAGCTCTAGTCACAACTTAGATGAGCTTTGACGTAAAATTACCTTCCAAAATGTTATCACTCACCTTATATTGGTTCTTATTATAATTGAGAAATTTCAAAATCACATTTTCATGATTTAATTCTCAAGTTGAAATCTCTTGAGGCAGGATATCTTTCAATGATTTGATGCAAGATTTCTACCTCAAGTTTATACTTTTCAATATATTCAGAATGCTGTACCACTTTATTTCCTAGGGTGGTTTCTGAATTATTTAAAACAACGTCTGACATGCTGCTCCTCCCAAACTAAAAATCAAATCACTGCCATGCTTTACAATTTTCTCATATTTTGGGGTTCGAGATTTGCAGTTAATTTTATTAAAACTTTTATATGACAGGTGGATCAATTTCATTTTCAGCTGTGGTAACAGGTATAAATCAGGGTAAATTGGTCTGCAGAATAAGAAAGGGTTACAGAGTTGTAATATTGTGCTTGGCAAAGCATTTTTTAAAAAATCAAGGAGCAATAAGAAGGCTCTGTTTTCTTGAAACAAAACCTAATCGCTTCCTACTCAATTTTCATGTCGTTTTCGTATGATTGCGTCTCGTAGTCATCTGAAAATCTCCACGTAAATGAGGAAGGATGGATTGTTGGCCTTAAGGAATGAATTTTTTCTGAAACGACCTTGTAATTGAAAAACATCTCAACATATTTTTCCTCTTACTTTTTGTTCAAGAGGAAATTTTTCTTCATGGTCATGTCTCTTATTTCCATTTAGCTGAGGATTGTAAAGAAAACACCATGTCTCATCATCCTATCACAATCTATCTTGCCATGCAGGTCCTCAGACATGGCCATTCTCATTTTTTTTTTTTTTTTTTTTTTTTTAGAGAATAGCATTTCCGGACCCACATGTAGCCAACCACAGTGCATTTTGAAATCATCATGAAGAATTCTGTAAACAAGAATGCTTCAAGTTTTAAAAACAAAAGCATTGGTGGTTGTTCAGCTGTCAGCGTGCACAATTTGTCGAACCCGCTCAACACTCCAGTCTGTTGTGGAAGAGAGGAAGGAAGTCCACTTCGAAGGCCATTTTCAATGCTCGTTCGACCTTGACGAAAAGGCTTAGAACACCCGTACACTACCTTTTTTTCATCGCATCGTTTCCGTATGGCTTCTTCAGCATCTAAAGGGTCTCAGATGGTGATTTATCCAGCAAAACGAATTTGATGTTGGTAATCCACACTGAAGAGGTCATTTTAAATTCCGACGACTGAAAACATCACTTTATCAGAAACTACTAGTAGCTTTCGTCAAAGTAACGGAAATGGTTGGATGGCTCAGTACATTGCCTAGTAGTGCTACTAATCTCAAAGAGAAATTTCACCTCAGCGAACACTCACTAGTAATTGATGATTACAGGAATTTTTTTTACCCTGTTAAGTATGGGGGATTTTTAATCAACTCTCAAACGCAAAGCTCTTTATACACCAGTAATATAAAAGGCACAGTTCTAAACTTTATTCTTAATTCAAGAAGAAAATAAAAAACCAATATCTTCAATTTCAAATAATTACTCTTTATTATCTTTTTATTCAACTCACCCAGATTATCATTATCTTTTTATTCAACCACTCTAGAGTAAGAAAAAAATATTTTGATGTCTTTTAAAAGTAAAAACGGTTTTGATTAAATTCAATTAATTTAATTTTTAAAAAAATTGTTTTAATAGCAATTAATATAATTATTATGTATTTGAAACACTGTGCAGTTAAAAGATTGATAAAACATCCCACTGCCCTTAAAAAGTTATTTAAATTATAATACATTTATAGGCAATCATGTATTCTGTTTTTGAATAAATCGGTATTTAAAAATAAGTGTTAATGAAAAACTTTAAACTCTGATGAGTAAGACTTTTTAAAAAAGAACAGAGCAAATTTTAAAAAAGATAAAAAGGTAATTTTTTTAAAATTTATGGATAATAGTTCAGGAAGAAGAAATACCGAAAAATGATTTATTGATCGATACATACTTTTCTTTTCAAAATGCCGTCATTGCTAATGACATCGTCAAAAAGCGATTTTCTGACATGTACATCGACTGCACTCAGAGGATCGTCTAAAAGATAAATGTCTTTGTCTTGGTAAACTGCACGAGCTATACTGATGCGTTGCTTCTGACCTCCACTCAGATTTACACCCTGTAATTAGAACACCACAAAATGCCAGATAATCGAAACTGAAACTAATGCAGTTGTCATTAGAAAACATCTTTTGTAAACTTTTATACAGATGTCTGTAAATATTTCTAGAGATAATAGTGTTAGAAGAAGAGAGAATTGAGTAATTTTACATGAAGTTTAAGTTTCTTTTCCTTCAACTTTTTGCTCTCACGACATTTAAAAAAAAACCAATAAGTTGTTTAATAAAAAAAAAGTCATATGAGTTATTTTAAAATGATTTATATAACACTTTTAAAAATCATATATTAAACAATAGGCTTTACTACAGGTTACCCAGATAATTATCAAAAGAAAATTTGTATTGAATCTATTTGCCATTTTCAATTCTTGTTTAATTTTAGGTTACTATAATTGCATATATATATATGGTGTGTGCACACAATATTTTTAATAAAATTTCATTGCATATGTATATGTTTGTCAACTTTATGTAAACGAATGTTTATTTTGGTTAGAAGATTATTTTTTGGAAAGAAACATTACTTTTGAAATCAGTGTTTGTTTCTTTTATTTTTTCTCTCTTCTCTGATAAACTGTTTTATCACGAAAAGACTTCAATACTATCGTGTAAATAAAGATTAATGTACCGTGTTTTTCAAATCACTTTAAAACATTCTTCACAAATTTTAAAATGTAAGCAATTCTTTATAATATTTTTTTGTTTTAAACTAGATTAGTATATACACAAAGAATTCATTGCTATATTCAGTCCATTTTATAACATGTTAATTTTTTTCTAGTTAGGTTTATCTCTAAATAAAAATCTTAAGAAATATGTTTTTTTAGACAATAATTAGTTTTCCTTGTGTAAGTAAATAATAATAATATTTTTTTCACATCACATAATTTTGGAAGGAGGATTCAAAGCACAAAAATGATTAATTAAATGAACTTTCGTTAATAGACCGCTTCGAGAAGACCACATGAAAAATTTCATTTCAATGAATTCAGTCAAAAACTAAAAGTAAAATTCATATAAGTTTAGTGACTTTTTATAGCTTGAGATAATGTTTTATTCTAGTAACTTTTCTTAACAAATGAGCTTAAAATTTGAACTCTTATCTTTCTGTCTCTTATCAGGCTCTTGATAACTAATTTTATTAACAGAAAACAATTAAAAAGCCTACACATAAAGAAAGGGCAATGTACTTTCAAGTCTGATAATTGTTTTCAATTTAAAAATAATCAAATATAAATGGATTTTGTTTCCTAAATGTGCAAAAAAAAAATCTTCACTGTTTTTCGTGAAATTTTCATCCCTATATATAGGCATATTAACATTAATTGCTTTTATAAAGAAGATATTTCTTCTCAAATGTGAAAAATTACAATCAGCTGCTAAGATATCGTAATTTAAAATTCTTTGAGTTTAAGTTGTTAATGTTGCAATATACTTTCTAAATGATAATTTTGGTTTTGAATATTGTATTACAAAAAGAAGTAAATCAACGATAATGCAAAGTATTTCCAAGTCCAGCAATGAAATTCCTATGTATAGCATGTTAATTTTGCATATATAATATATAGTTAGGTCCTTAAACACTTTATAAGATCTAGGATCTTATAAAATGTTAACTAACAAAACAGCATAAATCATAACTTCAAATGAAGATAAGATATTATGTGTAACAAAATTGACATAATCCTGATATTTCAACTTATTATTGCATGTTTAGTATTTGAAATAATTCTCAAAGTGTTTAAATATTAATTGAATAATACATCGTTTCAATATTTAATAGGCTAATAGGAAAGTTTAGCTCAATCTTTAATTATTTTCTCATTTAAATAAATTGAAGGCATCTCACTTTTTCGCCGATTTCTGTGGCGTCACCAGCTGGCAAAATTTCCAAGTCGGGTCTCAGGCAACAACGATCCAAAATTTTACTGTATTTTTCTTCTCGCATATGCTTCATCATCCGAATATTGTCTCTCACGCTTTGATTTAAGATCCATGCTTGTTGAGGAACATAGGCCACGCTACCCTACAATAATGAGAAGAACTTAATTAAAAATGAAATATTTGTCAAAAGTTCGAACTGTCTAACGCAAAGTAGATTTCAGAAACTGAAGTAATAAGATTTAACTAATTTAATGCGTAAACTTTTCTTATTAAGATTATTTAAACTTTAAAAATAATAAGATTTCATTAACCTTAGCACCTTTATGCATAAGCTATATAGAATTAACTTTGATCTGAGGTTATTCACCACTAAACTATAAATGGATAACTGATTCATTGTTTTCTAAATTACTGTGTAAACAAGATATTTACTTATTAAGATTACTATGTAAACTTTTATAAGATTTAATTAACCTTATGGGCACCTTTATGGATTATGTTGCGCACTTTGATCTGAGGTTATTCACCACTAGAACTATAAATGGATAGCTGATTCATTGTTACCAAGAGTGCACCACAGGAACTTGCTACACTGTAACCGCATTTTGTCATCGCAACTTTGCACGAACTCTTCTAAAGATTTGATCTGAAGGTCACCCTCTTCCCTAACTCCAGTAGAGAAGTAGATTACAGATATATCACTCCTCCCAGTCCCAGTCCCGGTATGAACAAGGAAGCTCTTGGTTTGGCTCCACTTGTCAAGTTTTTGAACCCAGCCCCTATTTCAAACCCAACGTGCTATCCACCAGTCCATTCAGCTGTCTTCGTTGATAAACAAAAAAGCAATGATCTTGCAGCATGATAATGTAAAATTCATACTGCAAGAGTGATTATGAATCTTTTAGAAGAATTTTGCTGAAATAAACGTCATCATAACCTACAACATAACACATAACAACAACATAACATCAAAATTTGGCTTATGATGAAAGAAAAGAAATTGTTTTAAACTGTGTTTAACTTACTTTAAGATCCACTGAACCACTCGTTTTATGCATTTCTCCCAACATAGCTGACAACAAGGAGGTTTTTCCTGAACCAACTGGTCCAATTATGGCAAAGAGAGCTCCTCTGCGAACATGAAGATTAATGTCTTTAAGTGCTGAACGTGAACCAACTTCCCACGAAAAGTTTGCATTTTTTACTGTCACAGCTTCACCTGAAGACAAGAAAGACTGAATCAAATTTTACTTGAATTTGATGAATAATCATTCTTGTTTCATTAAGTAAATCGATGACATTTTCTTATGCGTCTCATTGTTTTAATCATCAATAAATTAAAATATTTTGAAGTCATTAAAATTAAAAATTAAATAAAAAAAGTTTCGAGTTTCAATGTAAGGCAAGTATCGAGTGATTCTGAGTTCTTGAATTTTCTTTTCTAGCTGCCACTGTAACAGCTTTCAGAATTGAATGGATCTGATTGCTAACAAGTAACACATTTTTTATTTGAGTTTGGATTCTGTACATGTGCGAACAGATGTAACAAAGTTTAAGAATTGTTTTTTTTTTTTTTACTTCTACAAGAAAGTTTGGAATGTCCATAACGGTGACAGTTGAAACATTGATTGGAGTGGGCATGTAGGGTCTTAAGGGCAGTGGAGATATCGGTGTTTAATGCTTTGGGGATCAACCAAGCTCTAAATGTTTACTATTAAATGTTTTGTATGTTGATAACTACCAGCTGATTGATACATCCAAAACATAAATGTACAGCCCGCCTACCAGAAGCGGGAAAATACAGGAAACTAGAATTTAATTTATTACTGGATTGTGTAAAATCACCAATCAAAATTTTACGAGACACAGATCAGGGAAGAAATGTGATAGAAATTTTTAAATTACTTTATTCCATCATTTTTCTAAAAGTAACAATATGTTTCCCAATTATATATCCCAACATTAAATATTGAGTTCATTATCTTTAATTTTATTGTTATTCTAATAAACAAAAAATAAACAAATGATTCTCAATGTAGCTGAAATTCTCCTCTAAATTTTAAGTTTCCAGAATTTCCTCATTCAATTTTTTTTTCTAACTATAAGGAAAATGTTATTCGATACAAAACTGTAAATGAATTAAAAATCTCAAGTATCAAACATTCAACTTCATTATTTTTCTAAGAATAAGTAGAATGTCCCAAATATTGTTAGAGATGACATCGTGTTTTTCACCTGTTCTGCACCTGAAACATTTCATTTCCTGATAAGCCTTTCTATGATTAGGATTATGACAGCAGAATAATGAAAGATTTGTCATCGTTATTGATGCTTTTCCTGAAATAGAAATAGACACCGCATTCTTGCGCCTATCATGTAGAGGTTCAAATGAATCACACACTTCCTTATTCAAACTGTTCCGGATATTTTAATATCCGGATGAGAGAATAATGATTTAGGAAGTTTTTGCTTTTCGTTACAGCAGTGGTTCTCGAAATTTTTGAAGTTGGGGCGTATTTAAAATCTTACAAATACTTGTAGTCGCGCTATATACAAATTTCTGAGAAGTATGTTATAATAGTTAAGTCAAATATTAGAGAAAAAAATGCGATAAAGAAATAAAATGAAACGCACCTTAAGTTTATTGATTCTTGTGTTTATGAGAAACAGGAGCCTGAAGTGTTCTAATGATTTCTTCAATGTTTGGGTATGTATTTGAAAGAAAAACTCTCGCGTATCAATTTTCAATGTCAATCAATACATTGAAGATTTCTTCTCTTTTTAACACTTAATTAAAATGAGTGTAGAAAATCCTAAATCACATAAATATGACATTGAAAATTATAGTAACATTTCCAAAGCTTTTTTAGACATTGACACGAATTCCTCTTTTATAGGAATCCAAAAGGTTTCAAGAGACAATTTCTTAAGTTTTATCCTCAATTCACGATCAGTGCATATAACAACTAGTTATTCTTCTTCAGTTAATGTCCACAGAGTACTTCTTATAGTCGATTCCACAGTATGCGTCCACAAATCTTCTAGGCCACACCATTTGAAAATCACAACGTTACAGTGACGCTTACTCCTCATGTTAATCCCTTTAATTTATCAGTTTCTTTTAAATATAATCTTATTTCAGAACAATGTTTTTTACTAAAATCAGAAATATACATTATAAGAATTTTGAACAATAAGTTTTTTTTATATTATTTTGTTTATTTTTATTATAGAAATTCATGAAAAAAAAATTTAGCCATTCAAATGGAATTCGATTTGATTAGAACCAAAACTATAATTCTTTGATATATCGCCAGAAATCTTGAGATCATTATACGATACATCGTTGCTATTATCTATAAAAATGTCTTCACTTTTACACATTTAAGAAAAAATAACTGAAAAACTAACATATATGTATTAACTGAATCTATAAAAACATTTATTTCAATTTCTATGCTAGTCTTTGACAATAGCAATAAAAATTAGTTTTTAAAAGAATATTTTAAAAGTATATATTTACGTAGTACACGTTAGCCACAATTACGTCAATAGGAATTGAAGCATTACGGTCTTCATGAAATTTGAAGTAATTAATAAAATTAAATGGGAGTATTGTTACGAAACAACAACAGTGAAATTAAAAAAAAAAAAATAACTACTCATACATGAAAAGCTCATGAAGTTTTGAATAGTGCAAGATAATTAAAATTTTTCTGGCTGATTTTGAAATTAAAAATTCCTGGATGCTGAAAGTCTATCGTAAAAAAAAACCCATACAGAATAATAAAAGTAATACTTATAAATCCATTTAATCAAATAAATATTAAATGCTTAATAAAAAGTCCACTTATTTTCTTAAACGTTTCAGAATACACAATCATCGATTTTAACTAATTTTAAAATCACACATTAAAATAACTTTTACTGTTTTTCTTCACTTGATTAGCAAATCACATCAAACAATCAATCACTAAATTTTTGTCTACTACATGTATATTCAGTATTAAAATGCATAAGGAGGCTTACAGTCTTCGAAAATATGCACTTAAAACGAATAAAGGAAAGATGCTAATTATAGTAACTATTTTGTTCACAAATGATTTCACATAAAAGTTTCTCTAGATATAGAACAGTGGTTCTCAAAAGGGTGCGCCATAGATTTCCGGCTGCGCCCTGTGGTATTCCATAGAAATATGTGTCCAGATATAAAAATAAATATAATATCTATTTTCTTGCCGATTTTTCTCTTTCAAAAATAGCTTTTATTACAAGAAACTAACTTTTCTAGTTACTTTTTCCCTTTTTCTTCACATAAAAAATTGCCAAACAGCATTAATACGCCAAAGAAGGTTTCCGGGTAACTAAGAACGGTAACTTCCCTCGCTGGCTAATAGGATTATGTAATTTTCAATGTTAGAAAATTTCCATTGTAGCTTTTGATACCCCGTAATCTATAAGTCGTAATCTGTGGAATTGACCTTCTAGATATAAAACTGTGAGGTGTTAGTAGAGGATGTTTATTTGTCAGACATTTGTATGTAACGCGACTACAATTATTAGTAGGTTTTTAAATGCTTCCCGATTTAAAAGTTTGAAAGCCACTGGTCTGTAATCGATTTGTGTGGAAATTATTAATTTTGTATTAAATACGCCATACGTCTCTATTTCGATATAGGAGAAGAAATTTTTAATAAGAAGAATTGTTAATAATTTTCAGTAGCCATTCTACGAATTTCTAAGTTAGTTTTTAAAAAGTTCATATTGAATAAGATGGTTATTTAAAAAATTACCAACGATAGGTTACCTTTATCTGGATTACCTCCAACAGCATTAGGATTCATATTTTCGGTAACGAGAAACTTTCTCAAGCGCTCCAGAGCTACTTTGTTCTGAAATAGATAAATAACGCTGACACTTGTTGGGGAGAGGGTGAAAAAATCACACATAATTATTAGTATTTGTTCATTATAATTGAATTCGACAGTTAGCGATTTTACTCAGCAACGCTGAATTGATTACCAATGACGTAACTTTGGTCAAGCATTTACTACTGAATTGACACTAAGTTTGTTAACATTTATGAGCGCTGTTATTTTTCTTCTAGTTTCATTCAAAAATAACAGTACAACTATTGCTATATTAAATTGATATAGCAAAATGTTGACGAGCAATGCATAAATTTTGGACTTGCGATCAAACGAAACATATACTTTTATCTGAACGAATATGCCAAGATTCATCTTTATTTTGGCAAAAACTGAGGGCTAGAGAGACACCATCAATGTTGGTAAAAAGGAGGAAACTAATTCGAAGGCAATTATATACCATTTGTTACCTCTGAGATTTACTTATTGTTGGTGTGAGGTATTATTTACTTCCAATTTAACTACAATTATTTACACCGCCAAAGTCACCAACAGTAGTTACTAATGAACAAGTCACCTAATTATTTCAGTTGAAATCATTCTTACTTGTATGAGTTCTGACAATGCCTCCGGAATTTCAAAAGAGCATACCGGAGTTGATCCATCAAAGTCAGCGAAACAAATGCTTTAGTTGGATCTAAGACATTCTTGGGATCCACGAGTAAATAAGTAGCAAAACAAACAAGAGACACCTAAAAGCACATGTGAAAAGTTCATTCAAATAAACAATTGTAAATTATTAATTTATTGTCAATATGCGGAGTCTTTGAGGAGTTATGAAGCTCAGTGAAAGATTCTTTTGGATACGAGTACTTCCGAAAGTACCTTACCTTCCTGTCATGAAAGGATGTTTAACGTTTGATATACTCTATTAGGTTTTTCTTTAGCTAGGAAGTTTTTCTACTATTCTTGTGACTCAAATTGCGAAATAAAGCAGTTTAAGCTTTGTCGGAACTATTGCTAATATAATGATATTTAGGAAACCCGAAATCAGAATTGTTCTTCGAGATTCGATGCGATGTGTGAAAATAATTTTAAAAATAACAATACGGAGAGTTGATATCGTCGTCTATCATAACTTTTAAGGGTAAAAAGGGGCTATACGAATTTTCAAATGTGTTTTAGCAGATTTATTACTAACGAACTATTCCATAAGATCCATTTTAAACTTTAACATATGTACATAATATTTCCATTTTATGTTAAAAGTTTTTTAACAGTTAGGTTTAAATTTTTTTGTCGTTGTTTAATGATATTGGAAGTAATCTATTTTATCTAATAAAAATAATCCAAAGAATTTCTTTTTGTAACTGGAATACAAATGAATTTAATTAAAAATGGGACTAATTTATTTTCTTATTTATAAAAAAATGTCACGCCAATCTGCCAATTGTTCAACTCATGGTTAAATGATAATTAAAGCATGCAAGCGTGTTAGAGGCAGAATGTTCAATTCCTATGGTTGAAATCGTTGAAACCACTGTTTTCAAAAACAAGAAGACTCAAATAATTGCAATAGTGTGTAAACATTTCACACTGACAGTCACTCTGCTTGATAGGAGTTTCCTAGACTTTTTCCTGTTCATAGCTAAAGTGCAGTTTACCCTTTAGTGCGTGATATGTAAAATAAGTATTTTACTTCTCTGCATAACGACTTCATTCTCTAAATGAAAGTTAAATATCGTCATTGGGCTGATGCGAATTAAAGTATTAGAAGACTAAAACTAGATAAACAACACAATACATAATTTTAAACTATCGATTCGTTAAAAGAAATTTTCGAATACCATCATACCATAAAAGGAGTGCAGAAAAATATGAAACTTATGGCGACTTGACAAAGTTGAGTGTTACGTATCAGTTTTAATTCTTCTTTTCTGGCTTCAGAGACTTTATTAGAAAATGGCAGCTCCCAAGCATATAGTTTCAGAATCTATATAAATCACACGAGCATGATTATTAGTACTGAAGTATGTTTCAAAAAGCAGATTATAAAAATACCCAAATCAAAATCTTAATTTTAACATCATGTACATCTATGCATGGCATACCTTTATACCGTTAAGAATCTCGCCCATGTATTTTAATCGAGTGTCTTTCTTTATCATCTGCTCTTCCTATAAAACAAAACGACTATTTAAAGATACTGGATAAGTACATTAAAATGTAATTTTAAGATAAATGTACAAAATACAATATTAAAATAAATTTTATCATAAATGGTTAACAGCTACATTATACAGGGTTATTCAACAGTCAGGAGAAATATTTTGAGGGTGTTACAGCTTACTAAAAAATTTTTTTTGTATAGGAATCTTGATGGGAAATGACGAAATGAGGAGCGAACACATTTTCAAACAAACTTCTCTCAACATCTAAGCACAATATGCCAACTGATGCCCGTCACGTGACGAGTATCTAGTTCTCTGAATGGCAACCTCGATGGGCACTCTAATTTTTTTCTAACTCTGCTTTTGTGTTTTCATTTATAAAACTCCAATTCACTCAATTGAGGACCTCATTGCTCGACTATCCATTGCAGCTATAAGCGTGACCTGGCTTCTTTGGAACTATTCGTCAATCACTCCTTCGACGCTACCTAGTATGTATTACTATTGGTGGTCGCAATTTTGAGCATTTATTGCTAACATTTAATCAAAGAAGCACTTTACAATAATGTTGTAAATAAACGATGTTTTCTTTTCATGTTTCATTTTTTGTGTTCGTACCAACGCGTCACTTACAACCCTACATTTCTATACAAAAAATATATGTTTTAATAAGCTCTACCGCCCCTCAAATTTGTCCCATGACTGTTGAATCCCCATGTATATTAACAATCATCTGTATATATAAAGCACGAGATGTGTGTATGCCTGTCTGTGTTTCCAATAACTTTAAAACTATAACGCATTGATTCATTCTTTATTTTATATTGCTTAGCCAAAAGAGGCAAAAAAAAAATTTTTAGTTATGTTTAATTAAGTAAAAAAATAGTATTTTTTATTGTTAAATTGCCTTTTCGAAACGTTTTGTTCAAAATAATCTGCAAGAGAATTATAAATAGAAAATGACGTCATTGCTCTAGAAATGTTCTTATTCACCTTTGCGATTCTTAATTATTATATATATTTTTTTATTCATTTATAAATAAATTCGATAACATTTGAGTGAGCGAGATTAAAAATTGTTATAAATTCTTTTGAAATAAAAATAATTTGTGATTTTGTGATTGTGTCCTTTTTTGTATATCTTTTTTGTTCTCTTTAAATGATCTATTATATAGGCTTAAAATTTATTTTTTCTCAATTTCTTTTAATTTATATTAACTTTTTATTTTGCTGTAGCGAAATAAATGGAATATCTGCGAGAGCTGTTCTTTCCGTCTCACTTTTGATATGCCTTTATTAATTAGTAATGAATATAAGAGATACCTATTTTTTAATTAATAAACTTCACTCGTCAGTTAACATGGATATTTACTTTATAGTAATATTCATTTTAAAATATTAATTTTAAGTTATTAATACATAACCATTTACATTAAAACCATTGATTGCTGATTTCATATGTTAAACTTTCTAGTTTTTTGCTTATCGTTTATTTTCTTTTAATTACCTGTTCTCTTAAAGTGTTCTATATAACTTTTTATTGTATAAAATTATCACCAATTCCAAATTCAGTTAGGCTTCCTATCGGGGCGAACGATCAAATTGTAATGCTTTGAATATATTTTCTCTGGATTTCTTTGCACTTTTCTCTGGTGTTTTTAAAAATTAAATTTACCAAAGTAAAAAACCTCTCATTTTACTAAAAAGCCAGATTTCATAAACAACATAATCAACGAATCTTGAAGATAATTAAAATTTATCTTCAAGATTCGAATAATACTAAGATAAATAAAATATTACGGACTAGAATAATTCAGAGGCGATTCCATACTCATAATTATTCTAGTCTTTTTTTGTTCATAATGAGTTAATGTGGTTTTCTTTAACATATTATCCTTGTTGCATATATATTGCCTATAATCAGGTTAAAATTTGAAACTCAAGCTTCTTTAAACAAAGGAAATAATAAGAAGGTTATAAAAGTAGAACTAACCGAAAATTTTTCATTGACTGTTGAAACATACAAAGCAATGGGAATCGCAACAAGCATTACTAATACTCCAGCTAAGCAAGACGGTCCAATATATTGCCACAATATGTAAATTATCACAGTTATTTTAATCGGAGATGATATTAAACTTGCAAAATGAAAGGAGAAATTGACTACTCTTTCTACATCCACCGAGACTAGGTTCATAAGAGTTCCACCAGAATAAAGTTTCCTTGTAGAAGTAGATATTAGAAGATTCTGAAACAAAAATACAAAATGATAAGGACTTGTTCCTTTATTTTTCGATCAAATTTATTTGAATAACATTGTCAATAAATATTTATATCGGAATATAACGTCAACTTCAACCACAAACCTCGGTTAGAACTCCACAAGGGTGGCCGAACCAAAAGTTCCCGTATTTAAGCAGTGGCCAAGATAAATACGTGGGTCAAGAAGTCCTTCCTGCGCCTTTAGTAGAAGGAGCAAAGGAAGGTGTAAATTTTCCAGTTGCTATTCCTGGGGATGCAAACTTTTTTATTAAAAAACATTTTTTACCGCGTGAACTACATTGAAAGCAGAATTTTTTGTATTATCAGTACACAAGTTGTCCTATCTTAAAACAATTTTTTTGTTTGTTTTTCATAGTATGCACAATAAATATATGCTGTTTCAATGTTTGAAAGAGAAGATTTCAAAAGTTTTTTTTTTCCTTTCAATATTCAGTTTCTATCGCCCGAGGAAGCCAACACAGCAAATATCATTAGTGCAGGAGAAAAACCCTTATATATAAAATGTAAAATAAATAATTTGATGTATAATATTACACTCATTTAATGTTTTGCAATGTGATACAATTTTTGCAGGAACTAAGAGCAAAAGTGATTAGTTTCTAATGATAAATGTGTTATTATTCATGCCTGAAAAGGCTTTTCAGAAATATACATTGATTCATTCAGCAATGCTCCTTTTTAATACATTATTTAGAAACAGCAACTTTGGTTTAACGTAACTTTAACTGGAAAGTGTTTCTTGCTGTACTATAAAACACTCAAGGAATTCTTAAAGCGCATTCGTCGATGGCTAATATTGGGTTGGTAAGAAAGTAGGTTTGGTTTATAGCATGTACTAAAATGGGGAAAACAAAAATTACTTTTTCCCAAACTAATAATTTCGATAACCAACAACGTTGACTCTTATGTTAAGGTTAGAAATAAATAAACTATAACATAGATCAGGGCATTGCATTCATCTTAAACGGTTATCGACAAAAGTTATAATCCTTAATTTGTTATAAATTATATCGAATAAAATATTTTGTTTTGATATTTAGATGTTTATTTTCTTAATAAACTAAAGTCGAATTATGTTCCATATTTTGATTCTTCAAAAGCAACAACGGTCAGTGATAACTCTGTACGACATTAGAGCTTGAAGAAAAAGCAGCTTTGCTATAAAGATTTTTCATCTCAGACTACGTTTAGTGAATTAATTTCTTATGAAGCAGTGAAAAATGTAAAAGACTTAAGAGAATGGATCATAAACTCTATATCCCTTTTACACCCGTATGCTACAAAGAACCTAGTGAGAACTGGAATATAGGCTATGGATATCCAGTGCCACTCAACCTTTAACAACGAACTATGTAAATATGCTAAAAAAAATTAAAATAAAAACACAAAAAGTAAAATACAACAAAACTAAAATCTCTCATTTCTGATATTACAGAACGTGTTTTCAAAACAAATCAGTTTTTCGACCATTTTGTAGGAAAAACTTAAAAGTAAAACTATAACTCCATAACTTAAATCTAATTTTAAAACCTAGGAAATTAAAAAGTATGTTAGTTAAGAAATATATACGGAATATATTTATTTGGATTTACCTTCTTACGTAAATAAATTTTTCATATTTAGCTTTAACGAAGACACATCATTCTTTGCTTATTGATTTAAATGTCGATTATTACTTCAGATTATCATTGTAGATAGAAATACTCTTACATAAAAGTTTTAATAGTGGAAGGAAAACATACTTTTGATTAATAAATATTTTACTTCTAAAAATATTTTGATTTCAATAAATAAATAATCATATCAAACTACAATATTACCTATCTTTTGTCCTCAATTACTAAAAATTTGAATTTGTGAAATATCGTGAATCGTAGAGTCAATGTCTTATATTTTTATGTAGAAAATTACGACTAATTATTCCTATTCGAAGTCGATCTTGAATACACATAAGTTGTCTATCTTTGTTGCATAAGAAATATATATTCTTAATGGAATTGTGAAAAATTTCTTGATTTTGTAAAGTTTTTATCACTAAAATTACAATATTTTTAGTTTCATGCGTTAAGTGTTATCTTATTCATTTCCGTTGTTTATTTTTTCTGTTAGAATGTTTTTTATGTACCAATTACTCTGGAAACAATAAATCTTTCAGTGAGCTGTTAATGGAATAGGCAAAAACACATTTATATCTAGACCCAAGGACAGAACTTCAGCTTCACCAAGGTTACAATAACGTTTCCTTAACATTTTCTAGTGTGTTTCCTGGGATTTTTTTAGCAGCGCTTTCAATTATGTATACATACAGTCAACATGTAAAACTTGTATGATTTTTAATTGCATACATAGTTACCACCACAGTATATCTCTCGGCACCATACTTTCTTAATAATTAAAATTGTCCAGTTTATTAAATAAAAAGCTAATAACTATCCTCAAAATCTATAAGCTCACATTCCAGTTCTCCAAAAGTATAGAAGAGTTTTTTTTTTCAAAACATCATATGTAGAATCCGATGAATAATATTTCTTTTTAATTTTTTTATATAAATTTACATATTACTTATTATTTGTTTATTAAATGCCATCAGAAATGCCCTATTATAAATTTAGTCAAATTCGATTCGATTTGATGTTCGAACTGAATATTTAATCATAATAATTTTTTTTATTTACTTTTGTATATTTATAATTCTTATGCATATTTTGTATATAAATAATATTTGTATCATTTATTTTGTATATAAATCACATTTGTATTTCTTATTTATTTCACCAATCATTTTTTAACACCAATTTTTATGAGTAAATTTTCTTTACAAATTTTAGGAGATTGAAATATTTTATTTATTGTTCTTGTAACAAAAATACTAAACGTTTATTTAAAAAAGTGGACTGATTTACTAAATAGATAACACCGAAAAACACATGGTTAAAATATTTTTCAATCTACATAGTTTTAAATATTATTCAATGTTTTTAATATAGTACTTGCCTATTGCATGCGAATACGATGAAACCGTAAATCAAGTAATTGATAAGGTATTCATTTGTGTTATATTATGGAACGAATTCGTTATTCTTCCTAAATTCTACTATAAAAAAAAAAAAAAAAGAGGAACGAAAGAAGAACCATCATTTGTAAAAGTTTAGGGTCTTTTTTCAATTTTCAATTCAAGCAAAATATTCTGACATAGGATGCATTGGAAATTCATTATATTCTATCTCTAATGTCGAACCACTTTCTGGCATTTCGTGAACCCATCGATCTAAAGAGAATTTTAGCAAATGAATTGAACAAGTGCCTCGATCCAGTTCATTTACACCCCCCAAATGAAATTTTGAGGGGTAAATGAAAATTGAGTCATTGATAATTTTTTATTTCTATAAAAAGGACCATTATTCGCTTTGTTCACCAACCTCCGTAGTTTTTGTTCAATCAAATACTACAGTGAAGACTGTTGAAACTGTAACTCCGATAAATGGCGGAGATCTTTTATAGAAACTATGTTCCTTCATAAACAATTTTAAAATGAAATTAAGCGAGACCTCTTTTAAAATTGTTTTCGTACAATCAAGTCCTACGAGGAATTTTTTTCTTGATTATTATTCTATCTTTGATTTCGCACTGCTCTTTGATTTACATCGAGATAACATTATGCAAATGTTCTCTTATTATGAAAGTTTCAGTATCGTTATTCTTCTTTTTTACACATTTTTAGCATTTTGTGGGTATATAATGACATATTCTAGTATTACAGCATGTATTTTCTCTATTTATAAAAAGTCTGAGGTTGGTACCTTATCAAGCTAAAGAGATAATGCAAGTGAAATCTACGAAGGACCTGAATGAAGCAGCCCTTCATTCAAAATTTCTTGTCCTTCGTGAATATATGTAGTTGTACTTAGAGAGTCTAAACTTGCTCTAAACTGTGAGCGATTTTTGTGAAGCTTTCTTAATTTTATGTTGAGTAGCGAGCGTGAGGAATATAAAGAAAAAATCTCGTCAAAAAATTTTTTTAATAAGGAGTAGATTTTTAAAGTATTTCTCGCTTTCGTAGCAAATGAATGCATAACTTCGTTTTTATTCATTAATTTTATTCCATGTATTGGTGTTTCCATTATTGTTAACTAAGAAATGTATAGTTTGATTTTCTCGATAAAGCTTCTTTTGCATCTTTACAAACCGGAAAGGAGTTATAAGTTCGAGGGTATACTGGAAGTTTGAACTTAATCCCGTTAAAAATAACGATTCCGTTGAATTATCTCCCACTTTTTTTTATCAAGTGGAAAGTAATGAGGTATCTCTGGAATTGATCAATAAATGCCATGATCTAGATTGGTTGCCATGACGTCGAAAAAAAAAAAAATACGTTGATTATTGATCTTGACCATTTTGATCTATCTTAAGGGCAAGAATTTATTTTGAGTCGATATTCTCGAGTATATTTCAAGTGATTTTCGAAAAGTTACGTTTAGTTTCGCTTGCAAGTCTTTTAACAAAACTGATTAACAGTTTTTGCTTCAAAGGTGATGATTAGACATTTTTCTTTCATGTGTGTGTGAATAAAAAGAAAGTTTCAAAAGAAGAAAAAAAAATACTATAATTGGTGAAAACAACGAAGAAAAAGTTAAAAGTTGCGTTTCGAAAAGTTACATTTCATTAAGCTTCGATTAAAATAAATACACTATTAATTTTTTTTTATGTGTCTAACTCGTTCTGAAGGAAATAATTTTTTTTTCATATCATTGTCGTATAATTTTATTTTAATTGCATTGATGTTTTTTTAATAATTCCTTAAGTTTCTAATATAAGTTAATAAAATTATATTTATAAAATTGCTGAATTAAAGATGCGGCAAAATGAAATACATATTTTAAGCCATTCAATGAATTTCTAAATTTTATTTTTTACTATTAATATTTAATTTATGACATCTAATATGATTACTTGCACTCTATTCTTTTAAAACATGAACAACAGATCTTAAATAAGAAATTTTCAGAACAAATCCAAGGTATTTATGGAATGTTATGATTAAGGTTTATTTTCATTGTTTTTATTGATGTCTATGTGTTTAAATTATATAGATTTGATTATCTATTTTTTGACCATTTACGTCACTTTTTCTCTCATGTATCGTCAACGTTATTTTAGATTATCGCAAAAGGGTTATCTGGAAAAGTAAGAGTTATAAAATCTGTTATTGTAATCACAGTAAACAAAGTTATTAACTGTTTCACTTTGGTGTTGCAATGAGTATTACATTCCGTTACGGAATTCGATAAGTTTGCCCGATACAGTGAGCAAAATAAACAAGTGCAATATCTGCCATGCTCTAATTTTCAGGAGATTAATTGAGGTGATAGTAGATATAGCCTTTACAGAAACCTGAAAAGAAGTAAAGAAATATATCCAGAAAACTACATGTTACGTTTGCAGTGGATGTAACTTCTAAGAAGAATTCACCAACATCCTATGAAATGAGTTCAGAAGCATTTAATTCTTGATTTTGATTTAATGGTTGCCGAAGCAGGTTAACGATTTTCCCTTTAGATATGTTGCTGATGGTGGAATCATAATCTTTAATGCCTTTCAACAAAAAATCTTGCATTTCTTCTCAACGCGTGTCAAAAGTGTCTACAAAAAGATTCTTATATTAATTTTTTTAATGAAGTATCAAAAGTGATTTTAATGAGTTATTTTTACTCATTAACATTCGATTCTCATTTACAGTACTTTCTTCAAGTGAAAACGGTTACAGAACTGAACGGCAACTATAGTGCTACAAGAACTGTGCGCCAACTACAATGCTATAAGAACTGTGCGTAAACTATAGTTCCATAATCGCTTTTTATACTTGGTGGAAGCAGTACAAACAATTTTGAAATTTATAAATCAGCATGATTCTTAAATTTTCATTTCTGTAACTCATGTAGGGAAATTTAACTTTTATTTGTATTAAAAGTTTGAAAACCACTGCTGCTTAAGATTTTGCCATGCTTCGCGGAAGCGCTACATAAATTTGTAATGAACTCAGCCTGGAATTCTACAAAAACAGGGATCATAGAAATAAAACAAATGATAAGAGCTACAAAAAAAAGGGCATTTTAAGTTAATCTGAAAACAAAATTCCGAAAACCGATAAGGATAAAAAGAGCGAGGAAAAACGTTAGAGCTCGACAAACTGTAAATGTTTATATATATTACCTATCTTCGGATAAGTAAAAATTGAATAAAAAATGTAACTAGAACGATTGTTGAGAAAAATTAAAAGAAAACGATGTGAACTCGAAAGAACTAAGCGAAAGAATTGTCAGTTTTGGAAAATATCTTCTGAAGAGATAATCATTAAATACGCATTAAGTCTAAAGCAAAATTGAAATAAAGAAAACGAATGAATTCAACCCATAATCGAGTGTATTTTCTTTTTTTAGAAAAGTAGACTGAATTAAACCTAACCCAGTGGGAAGTGTTCTTTTATTAACAGATCAAGATCTATAAAATTAAAATTAAAAATATTTTAAAAGGTCATAACACAGAATTCTTAATTAATATTTCCTCAACTCGAGATGAATTTTAAGAAAAAGTTTAAAAACTATTATGCATTTGTTTGAAAGTAGATTTGTTAAAAAAAAATTACTTTAAAATTTTCTTAACGGTAATACATCTGCATTCAAAAGCTGATTGTTTTTAAAGCTTTATAGGTAAGGTTAATCGTATTAATAAGCCTAGTTCGTTCGATTTGGAAATTTCACTAAAAAAACTTAAATTTAAATGTACTAGTGTGAAACTATCGAAAAAAATTTCAATGAATAGATTATGATAACTTAATAGAAAAATAAGCTAATCACCGATTCTCTACCAACAAATCTTGAGGGATAAAATTATTTCAGACCCTAAAATCCAGCTTTGACTGCGATATTTTTTAACTTTAGGTTTATCAGATCTAAATAAATGACCAAGTAACCAATATTTATAAATATTTAACGAGAAGATTATGATAAATTCACTGATAAAAATATCATAACAGTACTTTTAGAGCGTGGAATTTCAGTTCAATCGTCATTAGCTAAAAATGACATTTGAGCATTTAAGGGGACACAATACTAAAAATTGGGACAAAATTGATATTGATTTTTTTTAATTCCCTCGTTTATTATTTTTATTTTAAGGAGTATTCTATTCCTCTATTCCAATAAGGAGTATATTAGAATGCTTTTTACGAAAGTGAGAAGCAGTGTAAATGGCCATCTCCATTATCTTTAAAAGCCATTTTATCAAAATGTACCTTTTCTAAAATACTACTAGTTATAAAACATTAAATTTTTTTTTCATAGCAATAAATGTGCTATACTTCAATCTGTGATTAACATTTTAAGCATTATAAAAAAAAAAAAAAAAATTTTTAAATTAAAAACTTGAAAAAAATGAAAGATTTTTGGATTCATAAATTTAATATTTAAAAAAATCCCACAAAAATAACCTTTCAATTTTAACTTAAGATTAATTCAGAAAACCTTTTAAACATAAGACAGACGTTTAATAGTTTCTTAGAAGAAGTACATCAAAAGGAATCATTTTAACATTGTGCTTATAGGGAGTTCCGAGTCCTTTTAAAAAAGGATTGGCGTGCTACTCAAAATCACTTTACTGCAGTAAGTATGGCTGGCTTAACTTTTGTTTGATTTTTTGATTACGGAACATAAACATATAAGATTGTTCACTTATATCTTTTATGAAGGATACCTCCTTTACTCTCTTTCAACTTGAGTCACTGCAAAATGCAATGATGCAATGCCTTACTCCTCGAATGCCCCTACATTTGAATTAGATATTTCAACATAAATTAATATCAATCAATATATTGATTTATATATTTTTTAAATAATTTATGCAATTTTAATACTTTTTAACTCAAATGTGATATTAATATTTTTCTCGAATGCCGTACTTCTATTGTATTACTAACATGAAAATATTCTACGTAGCCTTTTCTTTGCCTTTATATTTTTGTTCTACATTTTAAATTTTTGCACTAATTCATTGAATCTATGTAATTCAATAAATATTCTAATAGGTAAAATTTCTTAGTATTGGATATTTTATGTCGTAGATTCTAGATATTTTTATATTAGTATGTTAAGAATTCCGATATGAAAATTGTTATATGATAAATGATTTTAAAAAATTAAACGCTAAAATTAACTTATTTATACCATGTGTCCAAACTTCTACTTATGGTCCACAAGCAGCGCGTTTAGTTAGCATGAGAGATTTAGGTTTCGAATCTATTGGTGGCATGTATTACAGTCCTCCTCTTGACAACTGACTAAAATTGATAGATTGTGGCAATTTTGAATCGATAGGTGAACTGTCCATTTCAAGTTTTCCTGGCTATTTCCTTAATATGACACGCAAATGAGGGGAATTTATCCCCGAAAGTGTTCTCGAAAGGCATTACTAACCCCATATTGTTTTAAGAAAGACTAATACAGTGAAATGGTGTCTACCATTTTAAATACGACATCTTAACAGGTGCATGGGGTGATATGAAATTGTCACCACATTAGAAAAAAATTTTATCGAGCATCCAATACCGACAAATACAAACATTTTCAACAATATTGTACAAGTATGATTATTACTAATTTTATTAGAAAACTTTTTTTAACAGAAAAAAAGGGCTGTAGTTCAAAAAGTTACCGATAGGAGGCACTACCAAAGATTCGTCTTTCGGAAATATGCAAATAAGGATGATTATAAAAGAACTGAGTACTAACGTTTATTGAGTAATAGTAGTACTAAGTATATTGAATCCCCAATTTGATATGTAGAAAAGTTTTTAAAATTCTTAAAGTAGCAGCTTTGTATGCCAATTCATTTACATAAATAGAGAAGCAGAACGTGTATATAATTCATTGAAATTACTTTTTGAGGTTCGTATTACAATAGGAATCTATCCTTCGTATCAAGATATAACATACCGGAGGAAAGTAACAATGTGTGAGACAGCATAATACAAGCAATATAGATGGATGTAATTGCCCGTCGTATAGCTATCTTCTTTCAATTCTACCAATGTAGAAGGACTTAATCCGTATACTGTAATTTCAAATAGTCCCACGTCTAGAAATGAATTGGAAAAGATCTCGACCAGGAATGCCTTAATTGAATGGGTTATGTGAGAGGTTGCCACGTCTTGCAAGAAATTTATCGTAAACAGCGCATTTCGTTTTCACAAAAACCGTATTGCTTGATTGTGTAGAAGAGCTAGATAACGCTCCACATTCCGTGTGCAATTTATCTATTCATTATTTTAGCAAATATTTCAAAAAGTAGTGCCCCAAACGGAAAGATCCTGTGAACCCTCACCAAACTGTCACCTTTGGAGAATAGCGATATTGTTAATATCATGTTAGTCAATTCTTTTATAATTAGACTCATTTGCATACTATGAGAATATGCATTCGCGTTAGTATTTTCTATTAGTATTTTTGTACTATAAACCTCTTTTTGGTGTTAAAGTCTCTTGTTGACAAAGCATTTTGTGTAAACCTCAATTATATATCATTATTTGTTCTTTTCTAATAAATTTTTAAAGTTTAAACGTCCTTGTATTTTAAATATCTTCATTGTATTTTTAATCCTTCCGTTGTTTTTTAATCTGATCTCCTTGTATTTTAGATGATGTATGTAATTAATATAAAAAATGCTAACTTCATTACAAACATTTTGTATTGACCTTGGATTTCATAATTGCTAATGTAAAAAGTCACTCTACTATAAGTACGTTATTGTAAAATAAACTACTTTCTTCAAATACTTTTGGCTTAATATCGGAAAAAATCTTACAGCTTGAATCCAAAATTTTCCTTAAGAGAATTTCTTAAATTCATTTTTAAGGACAAACTGAAAGTAAAAGGCTTTAAGATATACGTATAAATAACTTTAATGCTACTAAACAATTAACAATGTTCCTGGTATACACTTCTTACACCTATGGATAGCATTTGAATTAAATCAAAATTGTCAAAATCCTTTGATTGTTGATGATTAAAATCTGTGTTCATCAAAAAAAAAAAAATTTTTTTTAGTCTGGATTTCCTAATAGATACAAGACAGTTTAATTTTAATTTGTAGAAAATATGTTATGTCACACCACACGAATTCAACTAATTAGAGTTGAAAGTGAGTGTCGTGTCCTGTGATTTACTAGCTTCATATAAAAATAAATGTGTTGATATCAAGTGTGATCTAGTCTTCGTTAACACAAAATCAATCAAATATGCAAATTTCTGTTGGAATTTTAAAAGAATTTTATATAGATCCTGGCAAACAAAGCCTAATAATTTAGATTAGAAAATTACTTATTCATTCTAGCAACTTTCAATAACAAGCTTTTTTTTTGCGCAATATTCAACACGTTTTCAAGTTTTTAGTTAAAACCTAAGAATTGTGAAAAGACTAACTTAATTCCATTATATAAAGAAAAAGTATGTTAATATAAACAAACGCCTTTTATGAGAAATCAACTGTTGTGATTAGAAATAAAGATTCTAGTTACTTACTTTTCTATAGACGGCACCCATCAAAGCTGATTTAAATTGGCCACCCGAGACAATCAGCAAATAAATTGAATTGTTTTGCATGTTTTTTCCAATAAAAATAGAGAGAAAAATCACGAAGGCAAACAAATATCCTCTCCAACTGTAGTGATCATGGTGCACGAAGTCAATGATACGACTGAAAGGGAACATTTAAAATTGCATCAGTAAATACTTGCCCAAAAAAGAAAAAAGGTTATTTAATATGCTTTTAAAATTACTATTTAGAAATGTAAGTTTGAGTATAATTTTAAGAAAGGAGTTATGGAATGGTATCAATCGCACCAAGGATTTTTTTAATAAATTAAAAATCCTTGATGCGATTGTGGTTTTCATACCAAAATTGATCAGTAACAGGAAAGAGTCATGATCAACATATACGAATAAAAGTTTGAGTTCTTGTAGAAATCAGTCAATTTATATTCCTATTATAGTTATCAATAATAATTTGTGAAAAAGAAATATATTGATTGGGCTTTTAATAAAAATTTCAATGAAAAGAATATATATTATAAGAAAGCAAAGTGATTCTGAAATTTCAATTAATAATATTTTATTATTCAAATTTTTAGATGGCTAAATAATTAATAATAATGACTCATTTTTCGGTTTAATTAAAATTACACTCATGTCCTTAAATTAAGGATAATGAAGTTCAGGCAAAGAAAGAGACAGAAGCAAAACAAATTTGACTTATTTGTAAAGTCTATTTATTAAACAAAAGGTAAAGAGCAAAAAAAGATGCTATATGTTTGACATAATTAATAAAAATTGCGATTTTACTCCCTGGAGCAAATTTCAAAAAAAGAACCTGTTTACAAAAAACAGTATAACATGGTTAGTATGATGGTTAATATGGGTATGTCTCCCGGACGATGCAATACAGGCCTTACAATGCCTAGACATGCTGAGTATCAAATTATCAATCTGATCTTGGGGAATATTACACCACTCATCAAGCAATGTCCTCCGAAGTTCCGGTTGACAGGTGGGAGGGGGTTGACGGGCTGCAATTCGTCGGCCAAGCATATCCCACACATGCTCTATTGGATTCAAGTCCGGTGAGTATCCTGGCCAATCCATACGGGTGATATCCTCCAATTGAAGGCATTCGTCTACAATGTTTGCACGATGAGGATGGGCGTTGTCATCCATAAACAGAAATTCAGCACCCATGGCGCCCCGAAACAAACGTACATGTTGTTCCAGAATGACATCCCGATAGATGTGGCCTGTCATCGTTACACTCTGAACATGCAGGTCAGTTCTGGAACCAAGAATAAGTCCTCCCCAAACGAGCCATCCTGCACCACCGTAACGGTGTCGTTCAATGGTGTTCTCTTGGTGGTAACGGGTACCTGGCGCTCTCCATATGAAAGTCCGGCGAGAATCAGACTGCAACCAAACCTGGACTCGTCGGAAAACATCACACCAGACCACTGTTGCGGTGTCCACAATGCATGCTCTCTACTCCAGGTTAATCGCAGGCGACAGTGAGTTGCGGTAAGTGGAACACATCTGAGAGGCCTACGAGCATATAGACCAATGTGCCCTAAGCGTCTGTACACGGGCTGCCTTGATACTGTCGTACCGGTAGCTGAAGAGAGCTGACGAGACAGGTCTGATGCTGTGCTCCGTCTGTTTCTTTTGGCAGTAACTGCTAAATACCGGTCCTCATTCGGCGTTGTAACTCGAGGGCGACTTGTGCTGTAACATCTACTCACATTACCATCATCTTGGAATCGTTGCCAAAGCCTGGAGATGACACTCTGGGCGATTCCAAGTTCCTCGGATACTTCCAGCTGGGTACGTCCACATTCCAGTCGTCCGGTAATTCTACCATGTAAAAAATCATCCAAATGCTTCCTTTGTGCCATAACTATGCGGTTATTGCACTGAAAGGCTTTTAAAGCGCTTGTGAACAATTTTACTTCTTTTTGCCACCATTCCTTATATACCCCTCTCTTACACTCTCGTCATTGTGACGTACTATTCGCGCCATCTGGTGGTTTCCTGTAATTTGCATATTATTCTTCAAGATGTGTGTGATAATTCTACAGGTGAAATTTTTATTTTAGAGTTCAATTTCTGTGTGATTCTGAATTATCCTTAATTTATGGACATGAGTGTATTTTTATTCTCATAAGATTGACTTTCAAGTCTAAGAGCGTAATTGAATAATGAAATAATTTAAGACACCTTCATACTATATGAACTTCTTTATTTAAAACGTATAAATCGTTGGTGGCGCAAATGCTATTTCTCAAAGTCACATCTTAATCAGTTACTCAAACTATAAATAACAAAATATTTAACAAATATAATTAAAATTTATCGATATTAATATTTTTATATCTCCTTTTCAATACATTTAAAAACAGACTTTTGAAACTCCTTTAATGAAGATATCAACAAATTTCTCGATTGTTATGTGTTGATTACTAAGATTGATACAATATCAAAGTTTAGTTGATTAAAAAAAAAATTATTTGAGACGTCCATAATTAGTTTTGAATTAGAATTACTGAAAAAACATTATCAATATTTTTAAATTATATTTATTTAAAACGAATATATGCCTATAGTACCATCTTTAAAATGATTTAGATTCTGTATAATTTCAGTATAATTCCGGAATTTTCGTATTAATTTTAGATTTTTAATTCCGTATAATTTTCCTTATACTTAAGGGATGTATAACTATCCATTTTTATAAAGAAGTTTGTATATACTGATGAAATGTTCTAAAGCACAATGTATTATAATTATATAAAAAAAACAATTTATGATGAAGATACAATTGAAGAAAAATGTAAAAATCAAAGATTGCAAGCATATCTATATTCGTTACACGCGTAAGCTAACTTGCAAATATACCAGAGTTCAATTCCCGATGTGGGTCAAAAACTCAATGGAAACTTTGACAACATATGTAAACATCTCACATGATTTATTAAATTAAGTAGTCTTTTATTCCAGTAATAGGATATGTTCTCATCACATTATTTACTAAGCCATGCATATTCATAAGTTTTTTTTCATGGGCTAGTGTATAACGCGTTAGGTTTTTAAACAGCAGAAGATGTTGCCTAGCCGAAATGTAACTATAATTAGGCATAGGTTTGATAAATCTATTGTGTGAATGTCCTTATGCTGGATTTGAAGGAGGAGGGTGTGAAAGATCTTTATGACCATTCCTAAGTCGTATCTACATTAATTTGCGAAAATTTTAAACAGCGCACATTAAACTGTTGCGCTGCAGTTTGGATGGAACGCAGAATTACCGCTCGATCTGGTGTCGGTTTTTGGTCCCGCAGCAAAATATTTATCTTTCCGACAAACGAATGAAAGCTCGTTTGTAAGGAGAGATAACGGAGCTTGTTTTTTTATTTCAAACTGTAACATCTTGGAAGAGATAGAATGTTGTGCTAAATGTTTCAGTTATGGACGTGGCTTTAATTTTGGCGTAACATGAGTCGTTTCTGCGTAAAAATTGCGAAAGTTTTAAATAGCGTACATTAAACTGTTGCACTGCAGTTTGGAAAAACTCAGAACGGAGAATTACTGCTCGGCCTGGTGTCGGTTTTGGTTACGGGAGCAAAATATTTGTCTTTCCGACAAAAATGACAGAAAGCTCGTTTGTAAGGGAGATAACGAAGCTTGTTTTCCGTGTTCAAACTGTAACGCCATGGTAGAAACGGAATGTTGTGTCAAATGTTTCAAATCTGGACGTGGCTTTAATTCTGGCGTAAGATGAGTGTTTGTGCAGCAGTAAGTTACGCATTATACACCAGGAGTGAATCTGCTATATATTTGTCGGAATGTCATCAGATCAATGTGCCTGGCATTCGAAAACAACACTTTTCTTTGTTCCCTATTCGATTTCGAATAATTTTACTACAAAAACATTATTTTAAAAGTTTCCACTCTCATTTTTAAATGAACTCAAAATAAGCGAGGGACCCTTCGCAGTCCATTGTCAATGTCCCCAATGTGTTATTAAGACAGTTGTTATTATAATCCAAAATCCTACAGCCGGTAATACCCGAGCAACACTAATTATAATACACAAGTCATCTCTGAGTTCCGAAATTCCGTTTTCCAGCCATCAAAACGGGATTTTCCCTCGTGATCGGAAAGATTCCCCGCCCGTCCTTAATTTTGCATGAGCTTCTCCGCAAACGCATTTCGCATTCCTCCGGAGATACTGCATTTTCGAAATCACGAATTTCGAAGCGAGCAACACCCCCTCCCCCTTTTCTTAGAGGGGAGGATGCTATTACCTCCTGAAAGGCCATTATTTCACCACCCACCCCCACTCAGAAGAGAGCTTACATGCAAAAGAGCGATGCGCTACCTTCCGGTTTCGGGTACTCAGAAAGGGACCGAGAGGATTTTTGCTGAGGGAAATAGGGATATTTTAAATGAGATGTTTTCTGTCCTTTGCCGTTATCGTATAATCTTGAAAATTACTATTCACGTGCTCTTTCTGCTCTTAAATTTAAAAGATTTAATCGTTGTTAATAATAATAATAATAATAAAAATAAATAATAAAATAATTATAATCGTTGTAAATTCTTTTTATTTATTTATTTATTTATTCTTAGTATTTCAAGTCCAAAACAATCAAACAACAATTTACTTTGGAAATTTTTCTTGAAAATATACAAACCCGTTCAAAAATTTTAAAAATCATTTTAATATAAGAAATAATTCATATTAAACATATAAAAAAAAAACTATCCATAAAATTAACTTCCGCTGATCAATTTCTATGTATTATGTATGGATGTTGTCATGTGATCTTTTTATATAATCAGTGCTGTTTTGTAAATCACCAGAACCTGGTATTATCACGTTTGGCTGTCGAACCGAATGAATTCTTGTTTAAGCCGGGAATGGACACGATAAATCCATTAGGCTCGTGGAAATGAAGAGGAGGAAGAAAAACATCTGTAGATGTTATCCTTGGAGATGCCATTCGAAATTGTGGTGACAAAAACAAGGGGTTCAGTATAACAGTCCCAATGAATACCCTGATTAACGCTGAATTTGCAATGCATTTCCATTGTACTGGGAAATAACCTAAGTTAAAAGGTCAGCTATTAGTAAACATCATTTTAATTTGCATTATTGTTATCTGTTAAATAATTTTTTACAAACAATTATTTATTTCGTTATTATTAATAATAACTATAATTAATGATCTATTTTATATAAAATTTGTTAAAGTTGTTTGATCACATATGAGATTGCAAATATATCACATATTCGTTTTGTCCCGACTCGTGGCTCAGTGGCAACGGGCACTGCAAGTAAGTATTAGGGCAGAGGTTCCATCCACTGGCGGCTTTGTTGTAGACACTGCTTCAAAAAACGAGGAGTCTCGATGGCATTTGGGATGTTCAGCCTCTGGGCTCGTTAATCGGATTACATGGCGGGAAATTTACGGGTTTACTCCCACATGATATGCAAATGTGATGTAATTTCTCTAAAAGTTTTCCGGAAGGTACTGCCCTCCTCCTTCAGGGTCACGGGACAAGTCAGATTTCTACCTACAGGTGCACCATCATAACAGAAACTGTCCCCCTATGAGAACACACGGGTTCTTGGACTTGTTCTAGATGTTACTGTCGACCAAGTGGGATTCAGAAATAAAATAACGCCCTGCCCGAAGGTTCTCAAAAATCGATCAAGTGGGACAAGGAAAAGAAAAATATTCGTTTAGTGTAGGATTGTCATTATTATGCAAATAATGATGACATTATTTGCATAATAAAGACAATCCACACTGAATCGAGAAACATATTTTCAGTTTTCATTCAATCCATTGCATGATTGCATCAATGTCCAAATGAAATCGTATTTTATATCGCATTATATTTTTACCTGCAATATAATTCTCTTTCAAAGTAGCTGATATGAGACATTCTGTAAAGGCAAGTAACCTAAAAGGAATTTCAAAGTTGTTAAACATTAAAAAGTAAATAAAATGATTGAGCTCTTTCTTTCAGTATTTAAAGTTCACAAAAAAATAAATCAAGCATTTGATTTTAATGGCTTTTTACTTCTTCCACAGTATTGAAAACATCATCATTCATGTTCCAAGGGCAACGCTCGCTTTGGGCATCGAATTAATGTTATATTTTTCTGTTCGACTGCATTTAAACACACATCAAGGTCACACACACTTTAAAACATTTTCACGGATGGATAGTTCTTTAAAATTGAAAAGAAAAGAAAAACATTTTTCCAGAGTGAACAACAAACGCAGAGGCATTGTTGATAGCAGAAACCTGAACTTTGGAAAATTTCATTGTTGCCAGATGCATTGAGTGGTAGGAATTTAATCGTTTGGTAGGAAAAATAAAATATTTAGTTATTGTATGAATAACAAAAGCTGTTTTGTAAAATAAATGTGTATTATCTGCTGAATGATTGGAGAAAATTTTTTCTGCATTTTTATTTATTTATTTACGTCGTGTATTCTTCCATAGATACAATGAAAGCTTAAATAATGCCTTTTGGGAAGATTTACCCCACATTTGCTTTTGTTTTTAAAAACCCCCAAAATCTTCAATCTGTCTCACTATCAATATATTTCAGTCTCCGTCAAGTCTTCCTTGTGATTCAAACCATAAATTACACTTAGCGCCAATAATGTGATAATCAAACTTTCATATGCTAGCTTGCATGTTCTGTTGCCAAGCCACCAGTATGAGTGCAACGTGTCTTTTACTTCATAAGTAATCAAGACGGTTATTAAATAACAATAGCTAAAAAATTTATTCAACTTATAAAAATTCAGATTTATAGCAACAAACACTCCTACCAGTGCAAAAAAAAATTTCAATCAAATAAATTCCTCTACATTCATAACAATATTTATGGCAACCCCGTCGCCAGAGAGAAAACGCCAATGTTACAATTTACTCGCCTAAGGCGCCACATATTACATTGAGGATATCATTAATATACACTGGTTATTTTATGGCTTTATTATCCATTGAATTATATCTACTGTAGTTGATATTGCAAATTCATAGCAGATCTTCAAATGTCTAGTCTATTCTGCATATGTATATATTGATAGTAAACATTAAGCCCCGAGTTTCATATGTATGCCACAATTAGCCCATTGGCAGTTGATAGAGGGAGAATATTGCTTTCTGGCAAAAATAATTTATAGGGAATTGCGCTGCATTTATGTATGGTTTGAAAGAAATACCGACAAGGATGGAAGAAAACCCTGAAAACTCCCAGATCGCCTGTCTACCTACTTGCGGCACGTTACATACGCGCTGTCACAATTGCGTCTTCCGATTTATAAAAGAAAAGATTGTAACGGAAGCCACCAATGGATTTGAACCTCGGCTCTTCTGCACATTATGTAGGGCCTATGGGTCATGTCGATATAGTATTTGTTGCGGGATACTTTTCTAAGTGAATAAACAAAAGATACCGTTATTTTATAAATGCCGGGCACGTTGAGCTGTGGCCTCTCGCCATTATAGTGAAAAATAAGTAGCAGATGCAGCGTTACCCAGACTGCATTACAAAGCACCTTCCGCAGTTTGGAAGAAATACCCACAAGAATGGCATGTAAGGTTTCACATGTTCGAGCCCACAGATTTATCGTCTCCATCAGCAACATAGACCCAAAATCTTTCTGTCCCACACCGGTTACGAAACCAACTCATCTAGTATAAAAACCCGGCACACTGTTAACTGGGCAACCCACACAGAGTTATTGCTGATTGCAATATTTGGCTTTGGAAAACTTCATTTTTTGACAGAAAATGGAGTGGGTAGAATTTAGTCGTCGAGCATGAAAAATAGAAATACGTTTTTTATTTTCGTTCTTTTTTCCATGGGAACCCCAAAGCTGCTCCAAACGATAAATTGTGGTCTTCCATTCGATGTGTATCATCTGCAGAATGAATGGGAAGAATCTGTTTCCTGGACATGTGGAGGGTATCTTTCGGTATATACAATGGCTTGTTTTATATACCGCATCGGTTATGCTAACAGATGGAGTAGAATAAGTATAGTAGATGATCAGCGGAATATGGCTATTTTTCGTTCAAGTAGGTATTTCGAATAGATTGTTTTATTAAATTGCATATATCATAAAAGATGAGGGATTGCCAATGTAATTTGAAATTTCCGATTTTATTATGTTGAAAAGCCATTTTTTTTTATTATTATTATCTTATTCAATAACGTGCGTGAAGAAATTATGAAGGGATTTAATTTTTTTCCCCTTTTATATATTTATTATATCAATTACAAATCAGTAAAATTTTAAAATCTAGTAAAGCAATTAGTATTCAGAAATATTATATAACGTTGACCGCATGTCTAGTTAATGGTAATGGTAAATGATGAATGAAATTTTAACGATAAATGATGGATGAAATTTTAACGGTAAATGAGGAATGAAATATTAATGGTATTAAAAGATTAATGAAATGTTAATGATAAGGGATGAATGCAATGTTAATGGTAGATAATGAAATGTTCACGATAAATGATGGATGAAAAGCTAATGAAAGATGACGAATGAAATGATAATGGTAAATGACGCATGAAATGTTAATGATAAATGATGAATGCAATTTTAATGGTAAATGACGAATGAAATGTTAAAGGTAAATACAGAATGAAAAATATTTTTTGCATAAAGTACATTTTCTTGTACTAAACAAAAATTTATTTAATGCAACAACAAAAGTAATATTTGATATAACAAAAAAAAAAAAAAAAAAACATTGTATCGGGTTTATATATTTTTTTCTAATATAATGAATTTTTCTTGCACAACTTTTAGCATGACATGATGGAAAATATTCAAATTTCATTTTTTAAGTATATCAACCTATACAACATAACGTAACAAAAAAAAAATTCACTATATAAAGTCTGACATATAGTGAATTCTTTGTTCATCGTTGAGATATTTTGTAGATTTATTGAATTTTTTTCAAAAGTATGCTAGTATGGTTTTTTAAAGATTTTTGATTTCTATTTTCAAGTAATGTCAATTGTTCTTCTATCGGAAAAGAAAATTCCAATATTTTCATTCATTGACAAAATAAAATTCTGAGTTATAACCTTTGTGTTTTGGATAAACTGCTTAAAGTATGGATTTATTGTGCATTCGCATTTTATCTTCGTCCTTTTTTATTTTTATTTTTTTTTTCAAACTATATTTAAATATTTCTTTTGTATACAAACTTATTCGTTAAAATTATTTCTCTGTGATTCTTTAAAAACATAATAAAAATACCTAAAATCAAAAAAATTCTCCAGCACATTGTTTCTGTCAGACCATAGAATAGCTGCCACTTTACTAAAAATTACCCGAATATGTTCTCCTTTGTGAAGAAGTTTAAAAGGCCAACTCTATTTCAGAAAATATGTAAATTAACCGCAACCGTGATCCTCATCTATACAATAGACATACGGAAACATGCACGAGGGAACATTTTCTATGCAAATATTATTCAAAATCTATGCAATTTGCATTCACGGTATTAGACTGAACCTTGTTCCAATGGGCCATTATAAATCAAATGGAGCCATGATAGACCATCATAAAACATGACCAGCAGAGCATGCACAGACGGATTTTGCAATTGTCGTGTGTTATAAATACTCAATAAATCAAACTTAAATGGGCAGATTGGAGGTGTTGGGGCAGTTAGGTTTTCGATTCCTGTCTTGTCTTGCTTTTCCTGGGTTAAAAATTTTTGAAAACATGCTTCTTAAGTTAGATAACTGTGATTTATTTGACAAAGATTCATGGCTTGTACCTTATTTGGTGTTTAATTTATTGGTTTAACCCTTGATTGTAACGGATTGTTCTGAGTGTGCTTTATTTTATACCTTGTTGGTGAACTACAAGTTTGGAAATTCTGGACTAAAACTTGTTTGTTAAGCTAAAAGATTTGGTTACCTTGTGTTATTCTAAGGCATCTGTTATTTGTATTATTCTTTATTTGACGTTTAATTTATTGAGTGAGCCCCTTAACGGATTAATCAGATTATATTAGCGGATTACTTATTTTGTATCTTTTCGAAAAACCACGAGTTAATTCGTGAGAAAAGTATCTTTTAATTCTGGAATTAAGTAAGTATTTTGGCCTATTTTAAATTATTCTAAGGCAAACACAAAATCGCTTGTTATATCGTACATCTGGCAACAGTCATTGTTCTACAGACACTGGACACGATGTCGTTCAGTACCTAATACATATGTCTAGAGGGTTTATTGTTTCACTTGAATAATGACAAAGTTTTTAATTTAAAACTTTGTCATTAT
The DNA here is from genome assembly GCA_021605095.1 of Caerostris extrusa. NCBI lineage: Eukaryota > Metazoa > Arthropoda > Arachnida > Araneae > Araneidae > Caerostris > Caerostris extrusa. The sequence goes on from BPLR01010728.1 coordinate 36,440, forward strand.
CACAGACAATTTTAACGTTTGAATTAATATCATTCGACACTTTAACACTGGAATTAATACCATTCGGCACTTTAATATTGGAATTAATAACATTCGATGTTTTAACGTTGGAATTAATAACATTTGACATTTTAACGTTAGAATTAATAATATTCGATATTTTAACGTTGGAATTACTAACGTTTGACGTTTTTAACGTTAGAATTAATACCATTTCGACACTTTAACGTTGGAATTGGAACTTTAACAAGCATTGGAACTTTAACGTTGGAATTAATGACATTCGATACTTTAATGCAGGAATTAATACCATTCGACACTATTGTTGGAATTAATAATATTCGATATTTTAACGTTGGAATTAATAGCATTCGATAGTTCAAACATTTTAATTCAATAAACATTTGAGCATTTAATTTTGAATTGATAACATAACATTTGAATTAATTAAAATAAGTAAGTAAACTTTAATACTTTCATTAAAAGCACACTCGTTTCTGAACACGACGTTATGCAGCCGAATAAATCCCTGATTCCTTTCTGCATAACTGGCCCACCTCATCTTATTAACAGAGTTTATCTTCAACACGGCATGTAGCTCGTGCACGAGGGAGGTGGGGGGTGGTGGAAAGGAACGAATCTCAACGCCTCTATCGATTGAGATGCTACTAAGACTACAAGGAAATAAGCAAACGCACGTTCGCACGCGGCCGCGTTTTGAAGCTGTTCCAAATAGGGCCATCGCCACCAAAAAAAAACGGCTTTCTCGCTATTGATTTCCCAGAGAGAGAGCTTCGATTAACTGTAACTTTGTCCCCCGAAAGCTTCCTTAAAAGCTCCCGTGTGTCCAATGATGAGATGTTCATTGGCGAGTGACTGGAATTCGGAAGCGAGTTTGGCTTCGTGATCGGACTGTTGGGTGATTGGGAGGCGTCGGAAGATAGTTTGCCGTGATCAAATAGGGCAAGGTGGCTAACTTGTTTGACAAATTAGTTTCAAAAACAAATATTAATCCTGGTATCTGATGTCTTAACGTAGAATTAGAAGCGATCTATTTTTCACTGTAGAGTTTAATTGCAATCGAGTTTTTAAATCGGAAAAATTTGTTCTAGTTGAATTTTTACTTGAAAAATGAATCACAATCGAATTTTCATTAGACAATCAACATCATTTCTACCAATTTTTTTTTCAAATAAATAGTAATAAAAGATTTTTTTTTTTTTTTTTAAATAAATAATAATAATTGATAGGTGTTGTATTTCTATCTACATTTTTTTCTCTTTTTTTTACAAACAATCAATAATTGACTTTTTTTTTTTACTATTAATCGTAATAAACTTTTTTTCAGACAGACCTATCAGATTTATGGTATTTTAAGAATTTACACTGGGTCTGGAAAGGTGTTTGACGATTACCACAGTGGGCTTATAATGGGAGTTTTCTTGGTCTTTCCTGAGAGATGTGCACGTTTAATCTGTACACCTGGGGGAAAATTACATTATTATTATTATTAAACATACATTATCTATTCTCCTCGTATGGATTTATACAAATTAGAGAACTATTTCAGGCCGAGTGACAAGTTCTTTGGCCCTCGGTGTCACAGGGTTCGAGTCTCGGTTGTGCCATGGATGTTTGTAGTGGTTTGGAATCCACTCTAAACCGTAGTTCCTAGTCTAACATGACCGTGTATCGACAAACCAGGCCTGGGGTATTTTCTTTACGGTGCAGGGTGTTAGGTAAAGAAAAAAAGCCCTATTTTTTTTATGGTGGGCCAAGGCCTTCCACCAGATTTTGAAACATGCCCAGATTTATTAGCCGGCTAATAAATCTGCACCGTAACTGAACTGTCGAAACTGTCGAATCGTCTGTTTCGAAACTGTCATGTTTCGAAATCTGGTGGAAGACCTTAATTTTGCCCACCATGCCAGCTGTTGAGACAGATATGATGATGATTAATAGAACAGAAATAAGAGATTATTTCATTTCCCACAAAAATCTCTTACACTCATCAGTTCTTTGATTTGATAGTTGTTGTTAGTAGAAATCTGATGATGTTTCTCTAGAACAATGTAACATATTCTTCAGAAGGTAGTCTAATCTATATACAGCAATTTGGCTTCAGAAATGCGGACTTTTAAAAAGCTTGCAGTAAAGAAAAAAAAAAGAAATTCATTAGGCATTTGAAGCATTATTAGGCCTTATCAAATACCTAACCACAGTTCAATATTCTCATTCGAAATAAATTAAATAGTATTTACACGGCAGTTTTTATAATAAACTTTTAACTTTCTTAAGTTTTATATTACACTTCAATTTAATTGAATGTACCAAGAAAGAAAAACAAAAATATTGTAATACAATTTGTCATTTACTATTTTTAAATGGAAGCAATTCGCTCAGTAATTTGAATTGTGCATTTGAAAACGTCATTCTGAGAAGATGATGCGTAATTTTTATCTTGTAGACAAACAGGGTCCTTCATCAGGGACAAACGCTGAATACATAGACCATTTTAATAGTCATATACACTATTAAAATGGTGTATGCGACCATCATTTTATCAGTAAAACAGATCTCTGGAACATAAATGGTTAAGAACTTCCGCTATAGAGTATGCGCAGTAGCGTAGTCTTTATACTTGATAAGGAAAGACTAGCCCAAATATATATATTGGAAAAATTGCTCAAAATTGTCAAAAGTTCACAGTTGTAGCATTGTAAACTTCATTTACAGTAATTTCACGTATGGCTTCCAAAACCATTGGACAACCCATCCAATCTTTTGAACGACTTTTTCGAAACCCTTTCCAAATCAACAATGAATTTGACAATCTTATTAAATACTCTATATAAACATCATGTAATATGATTTCCAATAGTGATTTGTGTTTATGTAG